>VXBJ01005108.1:868874-903298 GCA_013400055.1 Nycticryphes semicollaris
GAATTAAGTCAAGGACTCTAGAGAATACACATTCCATATGGACAGATTAAATGTACAATAGCTTCAAAAATCCATAGAAGTTTTCTACACAGTGATGCGTGTAGTTAAGTGCAAAAAAATACTGCAGTTTAGTTAATCCAAGATTTCCTGTTTTCCTGTTTCCTAGAAAAAGCAGAAGCCGCTGCATCTCCTGAATGGCAGAGGACTTCTCCTTCTGTTTTAGGAGTGGCTGGTGAGCCCTGGAGCACGGAACTTTTCCGTTTCTCTGAAGAGGATGATGCCTGAGACCGTGAAGTGCTACTCCATTTCCTTGCAGACGCTGGTGCTTTGCTGAGGCGCCCAGGACGAACAAAGACACCGTGTCGTGGTTTGCAGTGGAAGTACTCTCTGCCTTTTACAGTGCCATCGTGCTTCCCTTCAACGAAAAGAAATGCACACAATTAATTTCTGGTACTTTCAGTAGCGCGTACAACTGCAGCATTGGAAGTGTGTGAGTATCTTTGGCTACCTGTCAAACGGTCAAGATTGTTAATGCCGAGCGATGAAGCCAGATGCAGACCATGCACAAAACCTGGAAAGGAGGGCTTGAATTGTGACCAAAAAGAGGATTTCCTAAAATATTACTTTGCCAACTAACTGTTTAAAAAGGCAAAGCTTTGTTCATTTTACAAACTAAACTATCCTCAACGCCAATTGCTTACAGAGCTTAAAACTTAGCTGCCAGAGAAACTCCTGGTATCAGTTTTAATATCTATAAAACAGAACCAAAACCATAATGTTTTTAAAAGATCCAAAACATTTCTGTAGGAGTCTCTTAACACTAAGCAGAGCACCAACTTTCTCTAATCTCACCAAACTGATGAAAACCCGTGCTCTATAATTAGGCTTTCCCCTGTGGAAAAAAAAAAAAAAGAAAAAAAATTAAAAAAATCTCTGAAAGCTACAGACAGCAAACCTATTTGACAAGGGATGTCCATTGTTCATACTGACCACAAACATACACGTTGATGTAAAAAAAGTCTGACAATTTTAGACTCTGCTTGTTTTTCTGATCTATGAAAATAGATGGGAACTACCACAACGCGCAAAAGCACTATTCTGCATAAAGCAAGAAGAACAGGTCTTCTTTAAGACAGTTAAAAATTAATCAAAGCACCCCTATAAAACCGAAGGCCTGGAACTGGGTGTACCAGACACCAAGCTTCCATGAAACCAGAGGTACTTCCCATATAGTTGCAGTGCAACTTTAACAACAGGTCACACCACCTGCATTGATAACCCAGAGCAAACGTAGCCTTACCCAGCTGAACGTTTAGTTCAACTCCAACCCAGATTCCAGCTGAAAAATCCACCGTTCCAACATATCTCACTGTGCCCATCTTATTACTCCCAACGCAGACTTGTTCGCCCACAGCCACCCAGCTGGGCAAGACGTGGGCTTGATCTGCAGAGGCACCTTCTTCACAATCGGAACCATCCAAGTGGTCCTTCCCAATAATATCGTCTACGGAAGTATCAGGATCAGTCTCATGGTCTGAAGTCTCCTTTACCAGTACAGAACAACAGGGGCTTTCCACAGCGTCCGCAAGCCGCACGCCCGCTGCTGCTGCTGCAGGGCCCACGCAGGAGCTCTGCTCCTTGTCGGTGCCTTGGGGCAACTCTGAGGAGCTCACTCCGTTAGAGGACACGAGGGAACACGACTGCGGAGCTGCTGAGTGGTCAAAGTCCTTCCCATCTTCGACGCCCATGAACTCCGTAAAGGAGTGATCTTCCAGAATGTCCGTCGTGTGCTCAATGGTTGCTTCGCGCGCTGAAAATTCAATTGTACGACAAGTATTTTTGCCATCTGAGGAACTGAAAGCTGAACATGATCCAGCTCTGGGTAACCGCTCAGAGTCTCTGCCCGTGGCATCGAGGGACAGTGGCACTTGCTCCGTTAAGGCACTGTTTTCTTTCCGTGGTGACACAGGTAACTTTTCCCTCACTAACTCCTTTTCTGACTCTTGACACTCCTTGTATGAGGAAGATCTTAAATCGTGTGCCAGAGATGACCCTGAGGGATCATTCGAGTCCAGCTCCTTCGTGTGGCTGGCTAGCTGGTCTGTGCTATCACTACAGGGAACAAGCATGTCAGACAGAGTGGCGTTAGAGGCACTGTGGGAGAAGTAGCCACTAGTAATACTGCTAGTGGTGGGGCTGCGGGATACCTCTTTCTCAAGAACACGTGAACCCATGAAGTCTGATTTAGCAGAGAACCATTCCCTGTTCTCCAGGCTAGCATTGTAAACACTGAAGTCAGCAAACTCCTCCGGAACATAAGGCCGGAAATTTTGAAAACTTTGTGGACTTATCAGCTTCTTATTAATGGCCTCCAACTCACTGTCTTCCTCCTCGGAGTCCTGCAAAAGAAGAAAGAGATGCATGGGATTAGGAACCTACAAGAGTAAAGTTTCCAAAATAAACTAACTTTCTGTGATTTTTCTTCCTTTCTGAACATGGAGGAATATATAACTTTAATATTCTTTAATTGAAGAATGGAAGACACCTCTGAAACGAGCTGCTGAGGACATATGCTGGCTACACTGAGCTAATTCAATTTTTAGAAAATAAGCATAAATTCTTAATAGTTGAGAAAACAGAAAGCAATAAAATTTGGCATACGGAAAGCTCACAACATGAAAAAGTTATGTGTTTACATATTTTCATCATACTCAGGTTTTTTAAAGCCATGTATTTTATTCCCCACTCCTCCCCATGATTTAGACTAATTAAACCTATTGAAGGTATTCTATAGAGTTAACTGACCACCTAACAAGATAAACATGAACATGAATGGAAAAGGCCTTACAAGGTCTCAACTGCAATACCATTTATTAAAAACTAACCCTGCACAATGGGATTTATTATTAGGCTGATATATGTAAGGCTAAATGATTTTGCTTACCCCTGGCTGTCACACTCAGACACATTCACTACATTTGAAAATAAAGGCAAAAGGATCAAATATGACAGCAAATCTTCAAGGAAGTGTCTGTATGCATACCCATAACATGTTTGGAGGGAAACAAGTGACACTAATCAACCTGACAGAATTTGGAGGTACCACCCTGAGTTTCCCTTTGCTAACGACCGGTGGTGCACTGGCCAGCCCACAGACGTGCCTTTCACAGAGTCCATCTGAAGCTGAGGGTTCAGCCTGTCAAGATGCAGCTGAGAAAAAACACAGCAACAAGGCTGGGCTGCTCCCCCAGTATAAAATATTGCGGGTCAGACTCCACATGAATGCTTTTTTAAATACTTCATTTTTCATACGAATATATGCATTTATTTACATACATATGCATAAATATATATATACATACAAATATATAAAATGGTTAGAATAATTTTCAGAAAAAAAATACTAAATCTTCTGAAGCACTTAAAGTTTAGAGGAACTCAAGAACCTATTATTTCTCAATTCCTCTCTGTCGTGGATTTCACCTACTGATGAAGGCAGATCCTTTGCAATATCTAAAGTAGGTCACTGTTTTCAGACACCTGCCATAAATCACTGATGCAAAAGGCAAAGCATGACACTTAACCAGACGGCCAGTGCATTGAGAACCAATACATCAAGAATAAGATAAAGATCCTCTTGAAAATGCGTTCTGTACTTCATAATAGCCAGGACTGCTCAAATGACTTTGTACAACCAAGCTTGAAATGCAGGGACAGCAAACAGGTTTTTCCAGTTTGCACATGTCAGAGTAATCACAGAATTGTTTAGGTTGGAAGGCACTTCTTCAGGTCATTTATTCCAAACTCCCCTGCTCAAGCAGGGTCAGCCACAGCAGAATGTCCAGGACTCTGCCCAGTTGGGTGGGTTTGAGTATCTCCAAGGATGGAAACTACAACCTCCTTACACAACCCATTGCTGTGTTTGATCACCTTCACGTTAAAAAGGTTTTTCTTGTGTTCAGATGGAATCTCATGTGCTTTCATTTGGGTCTGTTGCCTCATTTCCTGTCACTGGGCACTACTGAGTAGAGTCCACCTTGTCTTCACTCCCTCCCTTCAGTGTTTTTATGCATCGATAAGATGCCCCAGAGCCCGGTCTCCATCCACTGAGCAGTTCTGGCTCTCCTCTCACATCAGATGCTCCGAGGCATTAATCACCTTTGTAACCCTGTGCTGGACTCACTTCAGTAATTCTGTATCTTTCTTCTACTCCAGCCTCACTAGTGCCGAGTAGAGAGCCAGGATCACCTCCCTCAACCTGCTGGTGATGTCCACTCTACAGTGATTTTCTCTGCCACAGCTGGCTTGTTGGCCACAAAGACCCCAAGGTACTCCTAGGCAAAACTGTTTTCCAGCTGGTCAGCCCCCAGCACACACTGATGCCCAGCGTTATTCCTCTCCAGGTGCAAGACTCTGCATTTCCCTTTTTTGAACTTCATGAGATTTCTCTCTGTGCTGTTCTCCAACTTTCTAAGGTTCCTCTGAATAATAGCACAACCCTTTGCAGTATCAGCTGCTTCTCCCAGTCTCGTATCATCTGCAAACTTGCTGAGGGTGGACTCTCTTTAATCATCCAGGTCATTAATAAAGGTGTTGAACAGTACCGGTCCCAGTATTAAGCCCTAGAGTACACTGCTTGTAACTGGCCTCCAAGAGGACTTTGCACCTCTGATCACAACCCTCTGGATGCAGCCATTCATCAAGCTTTTAATCCACTTCACCATCCAGCTATTTAACCTGTACTTTGTCAGCCCATCTGTGATATGTTATAGGAGACAGCGTCAAATGCTTTACTACAGTCAAGGTTAACAACATCGTCTCCTTCCTCCTCACCCACCAAGCCAGTCACCATACTGTAGAAGGTAACAGGTTGGTCAAGCACTATTTTCCCTTTGCAAATCCATTCTCACTACTCCCAGTCACCTTCTTATCCTCCCATGGGTTTGGAAATGCTTTCTAGGAAGATTTTCTCTATCACCTTCCCAGAGACAGAAGTGAGGCTGACCGGTCTGTAGCTAGCTCAATTCTTTCCTCCTTGTACTTGAAGACAGGAGTGACATTTGCTCCCTCAGTCTTCAGGTACCTCTCCCAAACGCTGTGATATTCAAAGATAATTGAGAGTGGCCGTAAAATAACATCAGGCAGCTCCCTCAGCCCTTGTGGCTACCGTCACTTGAACAAACACTCAGTTTAAGTGCTCCTCTACCAAGGGTAATTCATCTTTGTTCCACACTTTCCCTTGGGTCTCAGGGACCTGGGATTCCTGAAAGCTAGTTTTACAGACAAAGACTGAAGTAAAGAAAGCCACTGAGTACGTCAGCTTTCTCCAAGTCATTTGTGACCAATTCCATGCCCCATTCAGCAGTGCAATTAACTGACACATCCTCGCAAGTATATATTAGGAAACACAGGCGTATGTGAGAAGATCTTCCTCTGAACCTGGAGGTAGGTTTGGGGTTTTTTTTCCAGTTTTTTTGTTTGATTTTTTTTTAAAAAAAGAGAACCATAAAGATGTTCCCAATGACTTCACTTTTCTTTTCTCTTGCATTTTCTGGAGTGATCGCTACACACTATGGCTCTTATCTATAACAAAGTCTCATTTTCATTCCCACCATGCTCAAGCTCATCACAGGTATAATTCAGTCATGTTACCCACGCAGAATGGCCTTTTAGGCTGAATCAAGATTTCCAATTAATATAAAAGTTTTGTTGACAGACCAATTAGTATCTGAAAAAGGTATCTCTACTTGTCTATCTGACAAATCCAACCAGATTTCAGATTATTAATATTTGCTCAAGTAAAAGCTTGGCATCCTTTGCTTACTAGTTTTTACAGGTCTAATTCAGTTATTTCTCACACAGAATTTGGATGAAAGCTTCATTTTGCCATTATTTATTTCTCTGTAGACAGATGATAGTGCCATGAACTGTCACATACGACTACTGAAAATTACTTGTACTATTGAAAAATCTTGTTCTTTATATCTGTAAGCTCCAGGTAGTCCCTTTAAAAGTAAAGGACAAACTTAATATCCACTATATTGAGACTATGAATACCATTCCAAGCCTTCCAAAATAACACATAATTTATAATTGTGTTTTTAAACATAATTTATATATGCAAACCATCTTTTTTGCATACTGAAGTATACCTGTTTCTTGTCTCTGAGGGACCTTTTCTCAATTATTCTGCTTACTCCTTCCCTTTTACCCTTATTACTCATGCAAAAGTAAGTTTTTCTCTATGCAGAACCTTGTTGTTTTTAAAATATTACAAATTGTAGTGTTTGTAATCAAATACACTGGGTTTAAGGTATTAGACAAAATCCAAACCATTAAGCATTTAATAAAGGAAGTATTTCTAGTTGCTCCTAGCTAAACATCCACTTGAAATGAAAAGGCATTATGATAACAGTTCTTTGTTTCTTCTTTGAATCCTGCAAGATCCCTTATTTGACTGAAAAAACCCCAATACCTTAACACACACAGGGTCCCTGTTCAGACTGGGTAAGAGGTGCTGTAACTGAGAAATGGCTCTACAGACACACAGACACCCGTGACTTGATGAGGAAAAGCCACACAAGTAACTACATTGTCAGTCATGCATCATTTCAGGGATATCTATTGTTGTAAATACAAAAGCCAAGACACAGAAGAGCACTCTCATTGCTGGAACGTGGGTTGTGGAAAATGCAGCAGAGAGGCGATGAGAGACATCGCCGTGTGACAGGCAAAAGGTGCCCCTTGGGAAACAAGAAATATTTCCTTTCAAAGTTCTCCTCTTGAGCTCCCCAATTGGGAAACTCCAGAAACAAAGTGATTTCAGCGTTCTTCTAATTCCTGTGGATGCAAGGATGTGGAGAAAAAGGAAGGAGCTGCCTTGTACTGCTGCCCAGGCTATTGGCAGAAATAAAGGTAAAATCCTTGAAAAATTGGTAAAGAAACTGCAGCCACTTCCCTGGGAAGTAACAGAAAGACTAAAACGAAAAACATCTAAGAACTGGTAACAGTAAGAATGTGCCAGCAAGAACTAAGGAGACAAGACCATACAACAAGATTTCCCAATAACAGAAACAGAATAAGCAAGAACACAGAGCAGCTTCCCTACACCTGCATTGAAGCAAACATACTGCACAGTTAAAGTACCTGAGTTTTCAAATCCCTAAACTATACCTTCCAAGTAACCTCAAAGATGCTAGTTCCCATTTTGCTAATTTATAAATCAGTAATATTTATTTAGTGGTTGCCCCACCTGTGCTTCAATTTTCATCACTCAGTAGGAGGGCTTGCTCTTAGCCTAAAGCGATAAAGACCCCCAGAAACCATCATTTGATAACCCCAGCACCATGAGCCAGGAGGACGACACAAAGCAGCCACCTCAACCTCCTCCCCAGGGGTGGCTGCTAACTCTTGCCTGCCTCCTAAAGTGACAAATGTCTAGAAGGTGATCAGATGGGGAGTAGATCCAAATGAACTCCGTGGCAGCCTAGCCATCCGCTGGATGGATCAGTTCCCTCGATCTGACTTACTGTGCAACCAAACCAAAACCTACGTTGACGCCAGGGAGGAGCCAATGCAAGGGTAGGAGCAAGCAGCTGAGGACTCAAAGAACCGCTCTTTCCAGGGCCCTCTTGCCTGCGGCAGGTTTACAGTGTTCAATGCATTAGTCACATTCTAGTTGGAAAAACCTAGTGCAGGGCATTGGCCTTTCCCAGCTCTGAAAGCTTCTGTTTATCTTCAGAAAGCAGCACAGGCAAGTTCCTGGGTTCATTCAGGGCAGGCATGGGGCGGGACCCTGTTTTTACTAAAGGGGTTGAAACTGCTGTGAAGTTGCTATGGAAAATTTGGTAACGCTTCTAAGGGATGTTTTTCAACCCACTAAAAGATTTTGTCTTCCAAATAATTAACTTCAAACTATTTGTATCAGTGACTCAGTGCGAGTCAGCGTGTCAGCTAACTTACAGATAATTAACATGATTGAGAATAAAACAGCTGCTACCCAAAACCAGCAGCCAAGCTTCAAATGTACATACCAGAACACTCAGGATATTTTGGTGTAACAACCAACAAAACAGCATTAGAAATCCAGAACAGATGGGTTTTTTTAATGGCATGGCTATATGGTAGGAATGAAAATAACTGCTGAATAGGAAGAATCCACCACTAGCACTTTGTGGTAAAAGAGGCCTGTAATATAACACTTACAGAAATAATTTGAAGGTTCTGAATTTTAAATCTAAAGCTCTGATTAAAGCAAGTATTTACAGCCATGTTCCACAGCCCCAAAACCGAAACCGTCATACAGCAGAAATGATGATACACTTTTGGTTTAAGCAGCAGTGAGAAAGATTTATTTGGCAGGTGAAGATTAAAATAGAAGCCCTCCACCTCAATTCACCACCTGAATGATGAAGACAGGCTGCAGGTTAATTAAGAGCGGCAATCTTATTTTAGTCATATTATTTTCACATCAGGCAATGAGAAGCTTTTTATAGTGTACCAACACCCCAAAAAACGGTTACTTACACCAAATGGGATCATTCCATTTACTCTGGGGTATAGTCACAAAATCTGGGTAACATACAAGGTATATTAGAGTGACAACAACATGGTTCACTAAACCACCCCTTAACCTGATCTTTTGTGCCCTGTAGAAACCAAAGCCTCCCCTCTCCCGCCCACCCCAGAAGAAAAAAGCACATAGTTAAAAAAAAAACCAAAAACCAAAAAACAAAACACCAAATCAACCACCCCCAAAAACAACAAAAAAACCCAAAATGCAAGACCCCAGCTGAGTTAGTTCCAATGACAGATTGCGTTTGCAAGCCAGGGAAGCAACTGTTCGTTATACCCATTAGTTGATCACAAGCTATTATAACCACGTTACACCTTTTTCCCGCTGCAGCTGCGCGAGCACCTTAAGCCCACCCCCAAGTGGCCCTAAGCCCACCACCAGGCCTCAGAAGAGAAACTGGTCCAAAAACTTACAATCTTTTCCTTAGGTGGGCTATTGCTCCCTAGGGGCCGGCTGCTGGCATTGCTCCCCGAGGGCACAACGCCGCCAGCGCAGTGCAGCCGAGGCGAAGGCATGCTCTGCAAAGGTCAAGACACACGACACAATCACACAAACCCCAACTCTGACCACAGCGCCCAAGGGGCGCGAGTTAGACGGGTGTTAATGACACGACGAGAGCAGAACACCCAGGCTGGCCATCCGCACACCCAAACTCAAGTTAATCAGTAGAGAAATTCATCCGCTCCTCCCAACAGAGTTTTGGGTTGAAGGCATAAAGGTCAGAATTATAACCACCCTACATCACTGTTTCAGAGTTACGTTTATTTATGAAAAAGCACACCAACATCTTGCTGGAGAAAAAAAAAATGCAGGCTAATCTTAGTTTAAAATGGAAGTACCCTGTAAAGGAGAATACTTACCAAGAAGTGGAAAAAAAATAAAGACAAACCCGATGTTTCAGGTAAAAAACAAACACCAAACCCCCACCAAATATAATGAACAACCTGATTAATTTTACCAGAGCATTAAAAAATTCTAGCGCAACAGACGCCTGCTGCCAATGACTTGCCAAGTACACAAAACCAGGGGGTTCTCAAAGATTACCTCTTGACTGAGGAGAGGTCGGCTTTCAAGTGGGGTCTTCCTTTTATGTTCCTCTTTCACAGGCATTAAGGGCTTGAAAAACTTGGGTGGCTGAGGAGAAAATGCTTTAAAAGGGCTGGCCATTAAAGCATGGGAATTCTCTGCTACAGCACCTGGGTAAAAAAAGCAAAAATACTGTATTTCAGTTCTTCATGCCTTGACTGCAAGAGCATAACTGAAAATCACTGAAGGCTATGCCATGCATTTGGCAAGTTGCTGGCTACAGAAAAATGTCAGTATTTTAGTATTCAATCACTGGTCAAGCATGAGATAATGCAGAACTCCACGAGGGGAGATTATGTCCTCTGAGATGCCTGGAAACAGAGGGAAAGCAGAAAATAGCAGTATCTGACCTCTCCATTCTGTGGCTCCAACCTCTGTCCTGTTCTCAGTCATAAAAAGAGCGAGAAATGTCCTTGAAAATGGAACCGAGAGCTCTGTGCTTCCTGTGCCTCACCTGACCCCTGCCCCAACACTGCGATTCTGCCCTGGAGCCAAGCTGGCAATCCTGCACCACCAGGATGATCAAAGACAGACAAGAAATTACAGACAAGGCAGCAATGAATAAACTCTCAGTCCCACTTCATTGCAGCGCTATCTCCACATGCGCTGCCCTATCAAGAACAGCATGTTACGGTTTCACCTGAAGAGAACAAGGCACCTGTGACACACTGATATGGCAGAACAAATATCCAAATCATGTAAAGGATCCTTCCCACTTTAAAAGAAGCATCTTCCTTTTCAAATTCATAAAACAACAGGAGGTCCTTTTTGTCGGTGCCTTGGTTTTTGATTTTTTTTTTCTTCTACTGTTTTCATTCACATTTAGCTTGTTCCTCTGCCCTCCTCTTAATTTTTTGTACACCCCATCCTTTCCTAGATGGCTTCATGCATTTCTCCCTTTCCCCGCTGCTTCCAGATTACACGCCCAGGCTAAAGAAGCTGGATAACGCATTTAGAAGGGAAAGAACACAGAGAATTTAATTTTTAGTTTAATGCAGCAATTAAAACCCCACAAACGCTGTCATTACATATATACTTAAAGTCTCACCACTGCCATCTTTGCTCTTGCGAGGTGACTCCCTTGGTAAAGTACCATAGCATGATACATCTTGGTAACTGGAAGAACAGTCAGATATATCTAGGTGACTTTCAGACCAGCCCTAAGAAACAAAAATACAAAAATATGCATGCTGATACAGGTAAACATGGAATAAATTAACAGGTAAACTCAAAGGTAGGGTTTTTCGGAAAAAAACACAAACACAAAAACAAACAAACCAAGGAACATCCAGTTACTGACTTAGGACAATTTTGTCTCACACAAAGGGATTGTTTAGAAGCCAATTAGTTCTTCAGTGAAGTATATTAAGTTTTGCCGTAACTTCCCCCTTCTTAAATACAAGTTTCTACAACTCTAATATGAGGAGCACAGAAGGACAAGAAGGTTTAATTCAAAATATGTAAGTAGTGCAGCATTTTGAAGATACGTAAACACATTGTTAAAAATACTGTTCTGCTTTTTTTTTTCCCCTTCTCAAATATAGCTTGCTGCAAAGAGGGGGAAAAATAAGCTAAGAATGTGTGCCATTTGTTGTCAGGTTCACATACCTTATCATCTTCATCACAGGCAGAAAGATCTAGTCGGCTACAGGATACCTACAGAACACCAACAAGCAAAATGACAAAATGCCTTCCTTGTATTTATAAAATATAACACCTTCAGGAAACGCTGTGATCATTTAGTACTAACTACTTTTCCTTTACCTCTTTTCAGTTAGTATTATTTATAAGGACAGCTATATTTGTGCTGTATGATAGGGTCTGACAGGAGAACACATAAAATGCACAGAAAACAGAAACTATCCCTTACACTATGAAAAAAAGTAAAGGGACATTGAAATAAAAGTAATCTGAATCAGGGCAGTTGTCAACCTGAACTACTTCCAAAACGAATATCCTTATAAAAGGAGAATTGTTTAGACCAACCCTCCCATTTCCCTATCAACTTTGTTTTCTCTTAGGATGGACAGTGGTGGGGAGAGGTTCCGAGTGACTGATTTGCATTACAGGTTGGTTAGTCCTAGCTCAGAATAATCATTACCACATCACATTGTGCAAGGGCTACATCAGCACACAAACAGCATCCCTCCCCCCGACTCCCATCCCATTAGTGCAAAGTTACCAGAGGATAAAGAGTCCTTACGTTGTGGACATTTGGAGTGCTGATGCTTCTGCGGATGTTTCTCACTTTGGTGGAGAGTGCCTCTTTCACTGTGACTGCCTGTGTAAAGCAAAGAGCACATGGCGTTAGAAACAATGCCATCGTCTCCTCATGAGATGTGATCAAGCAGGAAAGACACTTTTTTCAAGCAGGGCTTGCATTTACAAATCTGACTTTGCACACGCAACCACCAAAATTTGTATCCAAAATGCATTCTTTGGCTTTTGCCTGTTCATGATCTGCGTATTACACCCCTGCCAGCTACAGTCACTAGACCCACCACTATCGGAATTCTGTATTTCACAGAAGAAACTTAGTGTTATGTTTATCCATCCAATGTTTGATAAAAAAACCCTCTAAAACACTTTAAACAGCACTTTAGTATTTTTAGAAGATCAATCATCTCTAGTTGAATTCTCATAAACCAGTTCAAAAGGTGCAAGAAGTGCCTTTTTCTTGCCTGTCTTAGTCGTTCAAGGCTCAGGATGTTCTCCACTTGCAGCACACCACGTGTGTATTTTTCAATGTAGGTTTCGCCATCCGACGTGCCCTCATTCTCACTCCTTGCGGCCATCAGCGCCAAGGTCTCGCGATCCTCAATTTCTTCTGTGGCCTAAATTACAAGTTACACTATTGAAGTTTTTAAAAATGAAAGCCTATTGTTTTTAATGTATTAATTCATTTCTGTAGACCATCTCAAGCCAGAAATTAATTTGAGTCAATGATCCTTAACTAAGTCAGTAATCCTAATTATAATCAATGATCCAGGACTTTTAAATGCAGATCTAAATGATGCTGAACTAAGAAGAGGTGATGCTTGGGAGAAGTCTTGCACATTTTCTGTAGTCAGTACACTTCTAGAAATAATGCATATGTAACCTGAAATCAGATTCATTAAGGATTAACTAATGGCAACTTCCTAGGCAAGCAAATATAACTTCCTTCCCAAATCTTAGATATTTTGTGTGATTTCCCTAGAGATTAAATTTTAAGCACTACTGCACAAAAGTGACAATTATGTGGTGACAAAACTACTCACATTTTCATTTGTCCAGTAGTTTGTTTACCTTTAAAATTAGTTTTGTAGTAAATTTACAATTTGTACAAGCTTTTTTCTGTAAAAAGCAAGTAATATTCCTGCTTTCACTGATTCATCCTGTTTTCCCTGACCTGAACATCCCTCTGAGTACCCTCTATAGTCTTTCCCTAGAGACTAGTATGATTTCAGAAATAACTCCACTACAAGAACTCAGTTAAACACAGTAGAAGAAAAAAATAAAGTCCCTACAGTTTTCAACTGTTTAAAGATAAACATGATCTCACCAATGAACTTCAGGATATACACTTTGGCAAGCTGCCTCCTCTCAAGCAAAGCAGGACCATTTACTTCCCAGTCAGCATCACCCACTGCAGTAGGTCACTCTGTTTTTTTCAGTGAGTTTACCCAAGCATAATGGAACGTCATGAAGTTCAACAAGGCCCAGTGCAGGGTCCTGTGTGTGGGTCAGGACAATCTCAAGAACAAATACAGGTTGGGTGGAGAATGGATTGAGAGCAGCTCTAAGGAGAAGGGCTTGGGGTGTTAGTTGATGAGAAGCTCAACATGAGCTGGCAATGTGTGCTCACAGCCCAGAAAACCAACTGCATGCTGGGCCACATCAAGGGAAGCGTGGCCAGGGTCAGGGGAGGTGAGACCCCACCTGGAGTATTACATCCAGCTCTGGGGATCCCCACATGAGAAGGAGATGGACCTGTTGGAACCTGTCCCAGGGAGGGCTATGAAGATGATCAGAGGTCTGGACCACCTCTGCTATGAAGACGGGCTCAGAGAGTTGGGGTTGTTCAGCCTGGAGAAGAGAAGACTCCGGGGAGACCTTACACCAGTCTCCCAGTACTCAAAATGGGCCCACAGGAGAGATGGGGAGGGACTCTTTATCGGGGAGCGTAGCAACAGGACAAGGGGTTAACAGTTTTAAACTGAAAGAGGGGAGATTTAGATGAGATATTAGAAAGAAATTTTTTACTGTGAGAGTGGTGAGGCACTGGAACAGGGTGCCCAGAGAAGCTGTGGATGCCCCATCCCTGGAAGTGTTCAAGGCCAGGTTGGATGGGGCTTTGAGCAACCTCGTCTAGTGGTCTAGTGGTCTCCATGATCTTTAAGGTCCCTTCCTACCCAGACTAATCTATGATTCTATGATCATTTACCTTTGGTATATTGGATACTATTTCATAGGTCACTCCACAGGCATAATGTATGTTTTTCAAGGATATTCTCCTTTTCAGGCTCTGGGTAAAACTCTAGAAACAAAGTAATTTTCAATTATTATTTTGACAATGCTTATTTGTGACATTCTAAGAAATAAAAGGTCACAATGCAAAAATCTGTTTTACCACAAAAGCATGTTTTTCAGGACCACAAGTTCCTTTTAGCATTGATGATTCTTTAAGCACTCTTTACACAGCCCTGTGCTCACTAAACAATGCTACTAAGGTCAATCAATAACATTTTCCTCCCATTTTGCAGTAATGCTCTATCCTTGTGTAGTAACTTGTAATCGAAAAACTGTGATGGTAAGAAATCTCTAGTGTACAGACACCAACATTTCTCATTTTGTCAAATGTGCAAGAGGAAGAAAATTCCTTCTGCAATAGCAAAGCATGTATCTGCTTTCTATCCATAACTGAAAGAGTAACTAGAGGTTTCACTGTTGTCATCTAAAGCTTAGCATGCTTTATTGTCAGGTTAGTTAGCCCTTACATTACTAACTGTAAACTCAACTTTCATCTAATAATGCATTTTAGGAAAAAAAAAAAAAACCCAGCAAAGGACAATACACCAAATACAAAAGGGCATGGAATTCAGCTGCTTAGTAAGTTGCTGAGTAGTACAACAGCCGTTTTGTGCTCCTCTCCCCACTGCACTGCAAAATCTGACAGCAATTCTGAGATGTGTTCTTGGTCTCAATCATTTGGGAAACAGAAAGGAACATGATTTCAGAGAGCATCTCATTTTGTAACCCCATGAAGCAGCAAGGCAAGGGGAACAGCAACTACTCTGGTGGCCAAAGCTAATACCCTGTCACAGATAGTCACGTAAAAGTGGGTAGAGAATGTACACATTTGGGTAGCAGTGGGAAACAAGCCCAGTTTGTAATTAACAGAGAAAGTTGCAAAGAGAAAGGAAAGAGATATGTTGTCTTTACACTGAACATTTGAAGACGCCAAAGATGCATTCAGGAATAGAGTGGCTACAGTGACCTGGTATTAGATAAGCAAACATTTTGAGTTGTTCAGACAAGAAGATAAACTCCTTTTCTGTTACTAAAGTAGCACCTATTAAAGTCTGAATCAAATCAGGTTGAAAAAGGGATAGTTCAAATGGATTTATCAGAAGGGCACAGCTTCACAGCAACTTATAATTATCTGCTTGTCATTTGTCTCATTTGTCTTTCATAAGAATTAGAGGGACCAAACGTACACAAAATGAAGCAAGCAACTAAGAAAACACATCCATAAAATTCAGGATATAAAACTTAATTATTAATACCGAAATAACATATTAAATTCTTACCTGCTTATTATAAATATTGGCTGCAATCCTTTTGCGTAATACCAGTTCCATTGCAGCAGGATGGCTGAGCTGCACAGTAGTCTTCACTATCAAGTAAATTCTCTCATTTTGAGGCGTTACCCTATTCAGGTGCACTGAGTCATGGACAGAAGAGTCCCAAGCAGCAGTGGCTGAAACCTTCACAGGGAAGTGAAATGGAGGAAGGAAAGGGAAATCAAAGAGTCAATTACTCTAACAAAAGGTATAATTTGCAGTGATTTAACGTGAAGTAAAGCAAATCTTTAATGGAAGGAAAACAAGCTTCATTGAACAAAACGGGGTCAAACCTCCTTTTCATAGTGAGGAATTTATCAGAAGAAGCATAAATGAGGTGCTAAGACATTGGGGAACACAATTGTGAGCACAATCTCTGCATTGTGCAAAGGCTGCATTAGAAGGAAGTCTTCACAGGGAGGCAGAGAGGAAAGCATACGCAAGACTGGAGGAAGGAATACAAATCCAACTGCAACCGCATTAAAAGTTTATCAAATCAATGGCCCATCTTCTATCTGTATTGGATTAGGTTATATAGAGAACAAACATGCTCCTGTCCTGCAGAACATCTATTCCCTTCCCCCTGCCTCCTCCTCAACTTCAGCATCCCATTTTTTTCTGGAAATGGTCTCTTAATGGCATGAGTTGGCACAGAACATGGAAGAAATGAGTTCACAAAATCCAAAACAGGTTCAGAATCATCCACTTCCAACAATTCCCAAACTTTATATTTAAAAAAGTGATTGTGTGCTACAAAGGAAAAAGTTCTATTTATACACTATGCTTTGCCTAGCACGCACAATATATCAAGTAGTTTTCTCTGAAGAACCAGGAGCCTGGAAGGAAAATGATGATGGAGTGAGGAAAGAAGGGATTTTGAGGCAGCTGAGTTTCTTTTTTACCAAGAAGTGCAAAGACTCGTCACCTCTGACTTAAGGCAGAAGGGCTAACAAGTCATTATCCTCTTAAATTTCAAATAAATAGGCCAGAAAATAAAAACAGCACTAGATATAGATGGTGCTTTCAAGACAAAAATACAAAACAATAGTCATTAAATACATACAAGTAGAAAATAAAACATACAAAGAAAATGTTAAGATAAGCTGCAGTTGACAAGAAGGAGGCTTGCTAACAATTTACCTCATCATCACTGTGTTTTATGATCGGCAGATAAAAGAATGGACTCCCATGCTCCTTTGGTAGTATGGAGTTAACCCCTGATGCATGGGGACCTATAAGTTGTTCATTGGCACTGAGGTCATCAGCTAATGAAACAAATGTGCAAAGAATGAAATAATTTTATACCAAAGGATATTAATATATAGAGGCAAAGTTGTAATACAAAGCTGCAATAAAGTCCTACTCGTATTTCAGAATACATTTAATCCTAATTTATCTTACTACTATGCAACATTTTGAAGACAATTCCAGCATACAAAAGAAGGGAAGTAAAACTAGGCCTGAACACATTCTCATGTAACCTAAATGGAATTAAGAACTATTTCTAGTTATTCATAACATTAACTTACACAGAGAGAAAATTTCTGATTTATCCACCCATCACCTTAAACCGCTTATCTCTTAGTAAAAATCACTTCTCATGTACCAGGGCATGTTTAAATTGAGAAAAGCAGTTCCGGCTACATTAGGCTTTTAGCTTAAAAAAAAAAAAAAAAAGTTGTGCAATGATCCATCAAGCTGTTTAACTATCCTGTTTGATCTTCTGTCTGCTAATCTCTGCTGAAAATGAAAAAAACCAAAAACATTTCTTGTGATCATAAAGGAAAGAGTGTGTATCATTTTCCAAAAGCAGCTTCTAAAGCAGGTACTAATGTGTTGCCTATATAAATGTCTCTAGGAGCCCACTGAAATGCTGGATATGAGAAGGCCTGTGGATCTCCCTCTGCCTTATGTCTAAGTTTTTACTTACAGGCTTGTTTCCTAAACAGACCTTGAATGTGGACTCTAGTCTGTTGTCGCTTACAGTGTATCTGTGTCCTAAGAATATACATCAACGTTCTTCTCACATGTAAAACTAAATACCTTCAAAGGCAGAAGATTTAGATCCTCTAACAAAACGCTCTTTGTAGTCCTAACACACTCTTCATTAAAGTAGCTGTTTAAGCTTCTACAAATAATTATGCCAACATACGGAATCAGAAGAAAAATCATTTTACAAGCTGTATCAGCCAGTGCCATAGCCAGGACTTGTTTTGATTTCTTAGACATTTCAGATTCATTAATTAATCCATTTATTGATCCAAACTAATTTCTCCCCTGCCATTACAACATACCATTCAAATCAAGGAAGAGGACAGGTATATGTGTTTCCATTCCTGCAGGGGGAATCCTGAAACAAAACAAATGACTGTCAATGAGGAATGCAGATAGTTACCTCAGCTCGTCTGGGCAAACAGATCTTCATGCAAGATTTATATTAACTAGAACCAATGACTAAACCTGTCAACATTTTGGTGGCTAATTTGAATAGCTATGTTGCCCAGACAATGTTTTGTTTATCTACACATGCAGCTAACTGTAGAGTTTTACCAAAACTTAATCCACACCACCCAGCACATTGCAGCTGCTGTGAGGATGACAATTTTAAACATCCTGTTATGTTTCTAATAAAGTTAACTGGTTGTGGCCATCTCGTACATAAAGGTTAGCAACCTTACAAACAGCTGAATATTTAACCACTGACCAGGCATAGTCTTTATATATCAATAAATACACTTCGCTTTGGACGACCACAGCACACTTCAGGTGAATAAGGGAAAAAAAACAGGGAGGAAAGATTATCACTACTTCATTCACCCGATGAAGAAGAGATATTGGGAATCATCAGACATGTAACTGTGCACTTGCTCAGTGTACAATATTCAGCCATATTTTTTGTCCACACTTTTCCAAATCTAACTATGTTGCATTCCTTCATTTTTGCACATCGGTTCCAATGATCATAGTTAAAACACAAATTTAAATGAAATTAAATCAGGAAAGAGAACACTTCCTTTAGAAACTAGAATTTCTTCCCTCCCACCCCTTATCAATGAAATTATCCTGTGTTCTACCCTTCATTTTTGAATCACTCCTTTTCTGAATGGAGTAAAACTGAAAGAAGTCAAACTACAGGATAACTCTCAGAATTTCGAGAAAGTGTACTTTGTCCTTAATACTACATTAAATCAAAGAGCTTTCAAGGTTTGAAAAATCACATCTCAAAGCTACTTTATATAATATTTTAACTAAGCAGACTTCCCTTATGTCAAACCAGCACCTGACCTTCTAGCCTTCTGCCAGCTAAGCGTAATTGGTAGCATTGCAGGAATTCATAGAAAAGCTCTAAAACACCCTCAGATTTTTACCTTGTAGCATGCCATGTTCATGTACAAAAAGCTAACCACTCCAATGGTTTTTCTAAACGTACCAATTTGCGGGGGCACCGGGAATTCCACTACCTGGTGCTGGAACAAATACTGCATTCCTCTCTTCTGTCAGCCCTACCCACTGTTCAACCAGCCGGGCTTCTCGTTCTATATCATCCTCTGATTTTTCTACAGCGAGAAAGATTGATATGATATATGAGATACACTTCTCATGGTATAGGGGATAAAGTACTTATGGCAGGGACTTTAAGCTACAGACCTTGTTTATTGCTAATCTTTTGAATCTGCTCATCCAAGTATTCTCTGCGTTTTATCAATGCATCAGACCACCTTTCTCGTACACAGTTTAGATCTTCTTCCTAACAGGGAGATAGAAAAGAAAGTTTTAAGACTATGCTGGTAAAGGGCAGTGAATTTTGAGATAATTTCATCAGAATTTATACTAAAGAGGTTGAATGATGCAGAAAACTTTTTCCCCGATTGACATGCACACTGATTAAGTACCTCATCACCCATGAATGGAAGCTTATTTGCTTTCAAGTCTAAAATTCCAACAGGAGGAAATGAAAACGTGAATGCCTTAGTTGCTGAACAGAATGATATACCATACGGCTAATTACTCACAGAAGTGGCAATCACACTTTTTTAACAGCATATGGAATAGGAAAAACAGGTATCATCAGTTGATCATGGGTTCTCCTGAAGATTAGACAGGTCAGTATGCCCTCAAACCTGCACAAAATTCCATAGCTAGCAGCTGCTATCAGTGCAATTAAAAGATTTCTCATGCAAACAAAACCCATCATGCAATCATGCTTTGTGGTATCGCAGAAAATCTGGCTCGTTCTTCTCTGTGATAAGTCAGGAAGCGCATAAACAGCCCGCAAGAAGTTAGTACCTAACTGGTCTCTCTGAGATTGCTGTAAAAGCTAATACATTATCTTGAGGGATGTCAGCATTCTCACCTAACTGGTTTTACGTCTGCAAAGCTGCCTACTAGAAATAAGACTTCCGTGTAGAGATCTGTAATGTGTTTTACTTTTTTAGACATTTCCTCTTTTGCCCTTTGTTGCCTTGCAAATGATTCTTGAGTTATGTTTTCGGAACTCTGACTGTCTTATATTTACTTATCACACAGAAAGACAAGCTCAAGGTTTGTTTCTGCAGAGCTAAAAAAAATATTGCTTCACTGAAGCTTCTGTATTCCTCACACTCTCGTCCTCCCCACTCTCTCCCACTAGCATTTCAGAATACTGCACAATTGAAGTGGTTACAAACTTTTCTTTAGAAAACAAACGAAAAACTCTGCGCTGTATAATTTGGTTTGGAAAGACGCCTGCAACTGCAGGTGGCTGCTTTTTTTCCCTTATGTTGTTCACTGGAAACTGTTTTCATTCCAAATTAAAGTCTCTAGGCTTTTATTCACATAGCAATTCCCGTAGCCAGTTAGGAGAGCTGACTGCTGAGTACTAGAGAAGAGAGCAAACTGCCAAGAGTATAAAGTCACAAGGTAAACTGAAATAGCAATGTTTTATAGCCCAGGTAGCCTCTTAAATGCACAGCATATATATATATATATTTTTTCAAAGCCGCATTTGCTTGCTCCAGTGCACTTGTTCATTTGAAAGTTGCTGGCCATTAGCATTAGCTGTGCCCCATGCCACAGGATTGACAGCAACAGCAGCAATACCTGGTAACTATCCATATCACCACCATCATCCTCCTCCTTCTGGTAGGAGAAAATAAATTTTGTAAAACACAAAAGAACATGCATTTCTCTCAACAGAAACTCACAGAAACACCCCAAAACACAAATACAATCATTTCTGCCACAAAGTTGTAAAATGTTAAAATTACAACATTCAAGTAAACAAAGTCTCAACAGGTAGAGACAGATTTTTTCTTTCACTGCAGACTCCAGCATCTCATCCATGATTTGAGTATTACTGAATATATTTATTTAAAAACTTATCACAGAATAGAGTGCCCGAAAAGCACCATCACCCATCTTCATGTTTTAGTTTCATCTATATTTAAGGCTATATTTACTCATGGTTCTGAATGCAACTCTGAATGCAATGACAAAAGGCACCTCACTTCCCTGGGAGGCCCATTCCACTTGTTCTTTGCCATTGCTGGTATATTTCCAATATTAATTTGTCCATTATCAGTTTGAAGCCATTTATACTTCTTAAGAACTTTTTCTCCTAAATGGAATAGACCTTTCACATTCAGTGATGGCTGATTTTGATCAAGTAACAACCCAGTCCTTTTTGAAAAGATAAACTGTATCTTCACTATAAGACTTTTTCCTCTATTAATTTTGGGGTTTTTTTCCCCTTCAATTTTCACCATCCTTTTAAGGGAGGGAAACTAATGGAGCTAGGAATCTACTATTAATGACCTCTACACATAAAGGTAAAAACAATTTCCATGCGGCTGCTGTTTTGTGTATACTCAAACACCACACCCAGCTCTTTATCAGTTATACAGAAAGTTATAAATAAAAAAGTAGATTCAGCACCATAGGCTTACGTTATAAATATTAGCCTCAAACACATGTGAAAAACATGTAAAACTGCAAAACTACATATCGCGTCTAAGGTCCCTTGTGGAACTACGTTGGGCTGATGCTAGAACAATGAAACAAAGTAAAATAAATCAACACATGACAAAGTAAGTGTCTTACCTGGTAGCTGTCCAAGCCCCTTTGCAGTTTGGTTGACCTGGCCGTCACACCACCTATCGAGACTGAAAGAATCGCTTCTACCATGAGAGGCAACGTTCCTGAATGTTGTACGGGTTTCACTGTCACCTGAACTCTGCGAGAATGACCCTGAACAGGTAATTGAGAGAAGGAAACAAAGACAGAGAGGGAGAGAGAAGCTAAGAATAAAATTAAGTATCAATTTAAGCACGCATAAGATGACAGGGAAAAGATAGGTACCTGCCTAAGCTGGAAAATCCCCCCTGTGTTTACATCTTTTGCCTGATGGAGTTCAACTGCAGTATATTCTCCCATCTCATTCAATTCCTGTATGGAAATCCACATTTCTATTCGTCGAGTTACTTCATTCCACCTAAAAAGACATCCCCATGAAAAACAACGGTTGCTTCACTAAGCTGTACTGTGTGCAGCGCAAGTATTAGAAAAGACACTGGAAAGCTGATGGAAACATTCACATGTAATTTATTTGTACCTGTCTCTCAACGTCCTCGTTTTAGCATGAAGAGAATCAACTTCCCAAACAGAGCTGCCATTGCCGGTACATCTGTGACCCCACACCTCAATAGCAAGAGCTCCTTCTGAAATGAACTCCAAAAACTCCTCTGTGACATTCACCACATAGTCCTGGCAATGAGAAAAAACAAACCACATCCAATCAAATGAGATAATTATATCTCCTTGACTAGTTTGTACGGTCCACCAAACGACTAACTACCTGCAAGGTAAAACCACAGAGTTGGGATCATAAAAGCTCGATTCTGATCAATAAAGTTGTGAAACATATCACCCCAGCAACTCCTGCTGCTGCACACTCCATTTCGTGCTTTGAAATTTTCCATAAAAACGATGTCACAGCTCAAATGGCCTTTAAGTGACTGAGCGTACCAAAAAAGCATGTAATAAGATGTCATTATATAAACTATAGTTTGCCCCGTGCATTCCAGATGACATCTGAATTTAAAAGACCAACTAATTAAAAGATTTTTAAATTTTTCTGCATTTTGAAGAGGTGATAAAGTGAAATAATATGTCATTCTGAAGAATAGTTAAAAGTCATTAATCATGTGACTTGATTCCTTCCTTCTTTCCCTAGCGAAACAAGGGTCACATTCTAAATGTCTTGTCTCAAACATACCGTCCTCCCGGTAACACTACTTTGTAATGAAAATAGTTACCTTACAGTGAGAGAAGGTCACTGTAAAGTGAGCATCCTTGCTCTGAGGTAAAGGCACATCTGGATCTACCACTGGTGCTGCCACTGTCGATGCACATTGATCCCAAAATGTATATTGACAAAAGACAAAGTTGGAGAGATTAGGTGGCAGTCCGGTTGCTTCTTTTATTTTGACCTGAGGAGACAAAATAAATGTTCTCACAAATATGATTGTTTCTTCTTCAATTGTAAATTGTTCAAGAGCTAAATATTTAATCCAAAGGTACCAACAGCCAAGAAGAATTTTTGAAGGACACTCTAAGGAGTCCCTATTTAGAAAAATCTGTATTTTGCATATACAGAATTGCAGATGCAAGGAAAGCACTTACATGCATCTAACAAGCCCAACCATGTACAGGGTTTATTTGAGGAAGCTGATAAGTTCAAGTGGAGAATGAAGTACTTCATCACAGAAGAAATGAAATCCAGACACCACTCATAGATGCTACATTAGATGGTCAAACAAACCATAGGAGTTGGTTATACAGAAAAACTATTTCCTCTCCTGTGTCTGCCAAGGACAGTCCTTGTAACATTAGTATTTAGGATGTAGACCTGCATGTACTAGAAACTAATGTGAATTAATTCAGCCACTGGCAACCACCACCAGTTGGACTGACCTACCTGAACAGGAACAAGACAAGTCTCTCTTTTCTCTTTAGAGATCCTTATGCAAGCAGTAGCCTACATAGCTTAGCACTTTGCATCAGACCAACTCCACGGTTACAAAGGCCTGAAACTGTTAACTTTACCATGTGTTCTCGCTTACCCTGCAGGAGAGTTTTTTAGCTCTGTGAATAATTTCTCCGTTGTTATCCATGACTTCCAGACTCCCACTTTCACTGGAGTTCTCAGATGAGTCGTCTCCTTCTACTACACGTTCTGGGACAGACCCAGTGACTCGCATAACTTCAACATGCAACCGTCCTGCAACCTAAGGCAAGACAAATACTGTGAACCTGTGCACAAGGGACTTAAGAACATTAGGATGGTAGATACCTAAACTCTAGGAGGTGTGCAGATGCAGCTCTCAACCACCAAGTGAAAAGCAACAATGCCAAAAAAAAAAACCAGGAGAAAGGAATAAAAATAACCCCAACTATTTGCATGTAGAACTACTGACCTTTTTAGTTCCCACACACCCAAAAATGCATAGTGCCATGCCTTATCAGAACCTTAATATGCTGGGTTTTGCTCTGTTACCCCCTACATTGACACTAAGGAATTTTATTCCATTATTTAGTAGGGAGCAATTGTAAACAATTTAACAGAAAACACACATAGCAATTTGCAAAGCACTTATTCATCGGAAAACAAGACAGTAAACATCATTTGTTTGTTAAAAAAAACCCCAACAAGCAACCCCAGCAAACAAATAAATCAGTGGGTGTTAGGCACAAAGCCATGTAACCCCCCCGGGTCGGTACGAGCCCATCGGTGTGCCCAGCCCCGGGCACCCTTTGGCTTTACCTCCCCCTGCTGACTGATGATGGGCACAGCGTACTGCAGCTTCACGTCATAGAAAAGGCACTCCAAAAACACGTTGGCGACACCAATTAAGTTGTGATTCTCTTGCGCTTCGTAAAAAGGATCACCTCTCTTGCCAATCAGCTTCCTTATCTGTTTCAAACATCATAAAAGTTATGTAAAAAAACCCTGTAAGCGCGGGAACACAAAGTCAAATAACCACATAGTATAAAGATCATGGCACAAAATTTAAGTCACTACTGATCTTTTCTGTTCCTTCCTGTTACACAAGTAAAAAGATGCTACGAGCATATCACAAATCTGAAATGAACTCTTTGAGATGAGACATTATACAATCCTTTGGGATATAGTAATACTATGACCTATATTTTTCAGTGATGTCAAGACAAAGCAGATTTTACCATGAGCAAGCACGGCAGCCATTGATTTCAACAAGTTTCACCTTACTTTTCTGTTCTGCCTACACTTCTGAAATGAGAGGAGAAATCATCCCTAGACTGAACAGCTGGTCTAGCTGCTGGGTAGCACTGCAAGAGCAAAAGGGAAGATGCAGAATGACTCCCACCTAAGCCTACAAGTGTTCTTCTGACTCTTAGAGAGTCAGAGATCACATAGATCTGAGATCACACCTGCAGCATTTTCTACACAAATGCCCCATACGCAGCCACAAAGAACTCATGCAGATTCCTAGTACAATATACACTCCTCAGTGGATCTGTCAGTTCCTTCCCTTCTCCTCCTCCTCCTCCATTCTTCAACACATGCATTTGACCTACGTGTTTCTATGTAGCACATAGAACACATGCATTATGGATGACATAGGTCATGGCAAGGACGACCCTGGCTCAGGCAGACATATTAATGTATTCAAAGGATGTGCTATCAGTTCTTACTAAAGTCAGCAGCAAAATCATCGTTGTCTTCAACGGGCACAGATGAAGTGCTTGACCTCCCCTGTGTTATGATTTTAGATTCCCATTGTCCCGTCCAAGGCATGTAACAAAGGCACAACAGCTGTTCAAACATATTTGAGAATGATTCTTGATACAAGTAATTTAGGTGCTCCCTATCAGCCCCAAGACAGCAAAATATACTTCTTATGCAGTCCTACCTGGATATTAGGGGATGTCTTCTGGAACACCAAATCTCACATCTGTCTCTTGCCAGTAACAAAGGCAAGACTTTGACAAGTCTCATGCTTATTTGCCAAGCTACCATACTATTAAAATTCTCACTAAGTGCTACTTAGTTTTGATGGAGATATTGATGTAGACTAGGTGTTTTCAATTGATTTCTTCACTGCTTTAAGATTGAGGGACATACAAATGAATATTTCACCTTTTAAGGTCAAGTTCTACCCCACTACTATGCTCTGCACCTTGAGTGTATCTAAGCAGCATCCTTGCTGGCTTTGAATCTGACCACAATTTAATCATTCTATTTCTAATACAGCTTGCTGCTTCCATTCAGAGCCTGTGCCTATCTCCATGGCACCTGTATTATGCCAGGTAAAGGTTTAGTGGCATCATGAGTTACCACCTCAGCATGACTATATGTGACCTCAGCACACTTATATCTGAGAATGCAAGCGAGGATAGGGCATAGCTGTGTTTTATTATACATGGGCATTTTGAATATTTGGTATTAATCATAGTTTTTTTAGTTTTTGTTTGTTTTGATTTTTTTTTTTTTAAATCACACTCCCATACCCTTTCAAATATAAAGTCATTGCGCTTGATCTGTACAATGTATTAAAAGGGGTTAAAAAACCCAAACGAACTCCATCTCTAATACCTCTCAGAAAATAAATACAATACCTCAGGAATTTTCTCTTTCCACTCTTGATAGAGGTCTCTCATGTCAATCAATTTGTTCTCTAGTTTCTCGATAGTCCACACTTGAGTACCTTTTCCTTTTCTTCTCACTTGAATGGCAGGCTCGCTTACTATTGCACCCCTCTAAATCAGAGGAAAAAATAATCACTGCAGGAAAGGTGCATGTAAGTAGTTTAACTCTTCACTCACATTGCATTCCTAAAAAGCAATAAAATACAGAACATACAACTTCTCAAAACCTGACCTCTCTGTCCTTCTCAGACAACTACCATTCACACAGGACCACTCTCAATCAAACCACTTATGACGAGCATATTATCCTAATTGCTATCATTCTATTTATAGCTGCACTACCACTAGAAAACCCCAAAGACAAAAAAGAAGTTGTAGGCATCTATAATAAAAACTGATAATTTTTGCAAAGAACTAGAAAGCAGGTTTTACAGCAACAGAACACAAATATCTGTTCACAAACCACATCATGTATGGTGCTTATACACTTGAAAGAGCAGCAAGAGTTATACTTAATGCTATATTCTCATTTTTATTTGTAATTATACACTTTCAATATATTAAAGTAAGGTAGTACCCATATTTTGCTTATGCATAATCTAACAGAAGTAACATTTTGTGGCCTCAAATAAGATGTTATATATGTCTACATATTTTAGATTAGCCATAAAACTACATTTTCCAGCATTCCTTGCTTCCATTACCTTTTTGTTGGCACTGAGGTTTTCAGCAGGGATCTGAAGTGTTACTTGATAATCTGTTAGCTTACTCATTTCTTCTGCTAAGAAGTTTGCTTCTCTCACCAGTGTATTTGCCTTTACTATTTGCTCTCGAAGTTTAGCCAGGCTCTGTCGAAACAGTTCATCCCTGTGGTGCAGTAGGTAACATGAAAAATACAAGGAAACCTATTTCTATTATTGGAAAGCTGCAAATAGAGCTACTAACAAAGACTATTCTGAAACAAGTTTAAGAAAAAAATGTTGTATAGCACTATGTCAGCAAACATGAAACCGTGTCAGACCATTTTATTGAGGAAAAGCAGTGATCACTTATTAAACAAACACATCACTGTTAAGATAAGTCTAGCACAGTAATGCCCAAATAAAAGGGCACAGTACAACGGGAGCTGCTAGAGTGATGATTTGCTAAAAGCCCTAGGGACATTCCTAATTTTCAAGAAATGAAATAATTGCAGCTGTCTTTGTCTTTACCGTGGAGTCCTGTTCCACAGAAACTACGAGTCCCAACATGTGAGACTTCATCTAGATAAAACCCACTTTTCCTCAGGATGTGATGCTGGAACCTGCAACCTCTGCAGGCCACAGCCTTACATCACAGCTGGGGTTCTGCAGTGCTACAGGCCCCCAGACCTCCCTTCCATATACTTAAATCACCTCAAGCATACACATTCATAAAAATAAATAAATAATTTTAAGTCCTATATGACCAAAGGATCTTTTAAGTAATGGACAAACGAGCACAGGTTAAAGCTTGTGCGCCCTGTACAGTTAACAGTCTCTGGATAAATTCCAAAAAGGTTTCTAAGGCTTGTCTGAGCAAATCTGTTCTAACCTAACACCTGGCAAACCTGCTGTGACACATACTACACCTCTACCTGCGATACTAAGATACGCTCTCTACCTGGGATTCTCCTCTTAATTTTTCTTTTAAAACATATCATTATTATCCTCTGAGCAAATGCAAACTCCTCCTTTCTGCCTTTCTTTGTAATCCCAACAGCACCTACTGCATCTCATCATCTTCATAAAACTCGTGATCAAACTTCAGGTATTTCAGTGACCAGCATCATCCCCTGTATGATTTTTTGGCTTTTCTATGCAAAGTCCTACTGAAATACAGTACACATTGTGCACATCCACTTCTAATTTCTACAAAACACGATACATCACGGACAAGCATAGGAGGAACATGTAAACTTATGAGCCTTGCTACGAATACAGGCAAAGTCTGCCTATTTGCCTTTATTCAGATAACCTCAGATCATTTGTATGTATTTATAGTACAAGTCACAAACAACTGCTAATATGTCTTTCAGTCCCAACAGAATTCTTGAATGGCTCTTTTTTTTTATCCCGGAGAGCAGCCTAGTTAAATGAAATTGCACTCTGCTGGTTTCTTGAAACCATACCAAAGTGGGAAAAACCCAACAGTGTTAGAAGCAGCCCTGAATTTTAGTGCCTTCAACATGCTAAAACATGCAGCTTTGTGTCTCTCCCCTATCTGGTCCAAGTTTGCAACAGCGGTGGGTTTTGCTGGATCTTAAATAGCAGCTACTGTCAGCGGACTATTTAGTCCACTTCCTCCGTATCGGTTCCCGGCGTTTTATGGAAAATTCCTTTCCCTCTGCCTCTTGCTTCTGTTATCCAGGCCATCAAGATTAAATGAGCAATTCCAGACCATGGGAGTGACACATTCCACAGACAGCTGTAATTTTGGATTCACCCAGAAAATAAAGGTAGAGTCAAGAATTACTCACTAAATAGTACTTAATACTGAGAGTGCATTACACCTGCAACCACTGTGAGCCAGCTGCCCAGCTTGAGAAACAGAAGGCAGCTTTGATCTGTTAGCGCTTTTAAGAGCCATGGGATTCAGCTACAGCCAGGTCCTTCCTTGATCTGGGAAACTGGCATCTTTTTGGGGAGGCTCCCACAGCAATCTTGTCTTCGCTAGATTCTTGAGAAAGGAACGGCTTAAGACTAAAAGGACTTATGAGTAACTCAACCAATTATTCTAAGTAGTGCTCAGCACAGTTATGTTTTTCTGTATATAGCTGTGCCAGCACCTTTCCAGAAACATAAGGGGAACAAAAAAAAAGTTTTAGATAGGATTTCTTAATTCTTACTACACAAAACATATGACAAGCTCCACCAGGAGATTAAATGAATATCCACTGAACATGAAATCTTTAAACAACTGTTTCAGCCAATTTCCATCTGACACTTACAAGGTGACACTGCAAGTCTCTGGCATTCCTAATGCCAGATACAGAACATGCTAAACTAAACCTCTGGTCCAGTACATCACCACCCCTCCTCATCTTGAAGAAACAAATTTTGTTCAAAGTTACAATGGGTTAACTTTATGCCAACAGGTTTTAACCCTGGGTGGTCAGGTATCATCTGTCCTCTGTAGTCAGCATAAAGCTGGAATAAACTCTGTGCAATGTGTTCTAGCTGATCTGACAGATAAAACCATGTGCCTCCATCTGATACCTATCAAATTCATTTTGCTGGCTGATCCAGTAGAGCTCAAGCTTCATTTGCAAAGGCAGCAAAGTGACAGCTAAAACTGCACTAATCAAATCCTGTGCAAACTAGACACTTGGCTCTTTCACACATTCTTCGCATCCAGTGTTCCCAGTTTTTCCTGCATTTCTTGCCCTCTGGCCAGTTGGCTGCTTTCTTACTCCTGTAAAACATGTTGCCACGCTTTTAGAGCAGAAGTCCCTTCAAAGATTTTTTTTTCTGCTTTCTTACTCAAGATGATTTAAATCTTGCTTATTTTTCAGAAGCCCAAAACTCTTCTAGAACTATAAGTAAATAAAAAGTATACCTTGGAGGATCTTCTGGAGGACAGGGAACTAATAATTAGCCCTTTCAGAAAATTGCTTTTTCAATGGCAGTGCAAGCAAAGCATTACCAGACTCCTTACTGATCACTACAAGGAGCATTCATTCTTTTTACAATGCAGCAAAGTACAGTTTTCATGTAGTTCAACAGTTACATAAAGCATTCACCCATGAAATCCAGACACAAAACTGCTTGTTCAAATCACAGCTCCTCCTAAGAAATGTTTAACAAATACTGAGAAGGCTGGCAGAACACCTAGCCTTGATATCAGTCCAGATTCTCGTTTCTCATGGCATTACATGGTTGTGCTGGTTGGCTAATTTTAAGTTGATCCCAATTACCATTTTTTCTTCTCAGCTCTCAAGGACAGAGAAAGGTTTGTTGCTACTTCCTTTTCCCTTCTGTTGCATCTTCCCTTACCAGTAAGCCCAGTTCTCTTCTCTGTTGCTGAAAGGGTTACCAATGATTTTTTGATAGACTCACTGTGCCCAGAACAGTTCTGAATAGCAATGAATCTGACCAGTGTAGTTCTTATTTTGCACTCCTTCTGCAACCCTAAAAGAGCCTGCAAATCCCAACAGTGACTCTGCAATGTTTTACATTCAGTTCCCAGTGATTCTGGTTTTAGCTCTTACAGGGGAAAACAATTATTTTAATTAAGGTTGAAACAGCACTACTTTTCCATATACTTGCCATGGAAAACATTCTAGTCATTGCTGGTGAGTGGCTCAACAGTTTGTTATTTGTTTAGGTTTTTTTCCCAGGCCAAATTGGGCAGATATTATAAAACAAAATCTTGCACAAAAACTAAACAAAGATCTGTTCTGTTCCATTTCTAACACTCTGAATTTGAAAGCTGCAATACAATCTTGGCTACCTTTGCTAAACTCCTCTTGTACATGGATTTTTATAATTTTTTTAATGGTGGAGAACAGTGTTCTTTCCTATTTTGATTACTCTTGCTCTCAAATTTACTATAGAAAAAAGGCCAAGTGAAGCTTCTGTTTTAAAAGAAAATAGACTTAAAAGAAATTACAAGACTCCTGTGAGTACATCTGGTCATTCTTCCTGCTGAATTAACTGACTGACAGAATACTTATTTGTATGCCAAAATCTGAAATCCTCTTGGTTGCTGTCCCTGTAACATCCTTCTATGGAGCCGACTTCCTTCTCTCCCCAGTGATGATAAGAACAAGCTTCTCTCATTGTCAAGATGCAAACACACACTTGCTGCTTAAACTCTGCTTACTTCTTCCTAGTCTGCCTTTTTAACAATACCTGCAAGTCTCTTGATGACCTTACACCAAGGCTGCATTTGGGTGCCATACTACTCCTTTGCAAAGAGGCAAGTCTTTTACTTCCTAAACAGCTCAAAAATATGCTACTTGACTATTCTGCAGTTCTCAAACTCTTCTAAAGCTGGACTTACTTTTAGAAAGACAGATACACAAAATATTTAAGGACTCACATTTTCTATATTTTTATTGGGTTTTAGGTTGCAAAGTATTGTGCTCTCACTATATACTCTCAACACACTATACTCCTTAGTGGACTCAGGTCTGAGTTGAAATTTCCCTCTGTGCTACCCTTTTTTTTTTTTTCCCCCCTTTCCAGAACCAACTTAAAGAATAATTGCTAAACCAAACAGTAAAGAAAAAAAAAAAGTTCTAATGTTGATAAATAAAAGCTATATTCTTATTTCATCTGGGTATTAAATCAAACAGGGAGATTCTGTATGCATGTTACACATCAGAACCTAAATGGAAAGCTAACATTTTGGGGGAGGCAGATCTTGTACCGCACATCAACTCCACAAAAAACCATTATCAGTTTCTGACAGACAGTTCAAGCCTCATCTTTCACCCTTCACAGTTCTTACTAATTCCTTTGTTTTAACTCCATTATTCTCACCTCTCTTCTGTCCAGAGGTTTACTTTCTGCTGTGCAGTCTGAGCGGTGTAGGAGAGTCTGTCACTGCCGTGCTGATGCTGCCTCTCTGGAGAGAGCTGCTGCCGCAGCAGCTCCAACTCACGTTCATACATCAGCCGCTGCTCCTCAAGAGCACTCCGCTTCTCTTCCAGGTACTGTTTCTCCAAGATCTGGACCACGTTTTGTACTGGGTCTAAAAAGAAAAAAAAGTAAAAAGAAAGAAAAAACAACCCCACAATAGTGAGCGAAAGCCATTTCAGCATTACAGAACTCTCTTCATTTATTTGATAACAGAAATCAACATATCCCAGAGTCTTTCCAAACACAAGATGGCCATTTCCCCCAAAAACAAAAGTCAAAATAATAAATATTGCATTAAATCAGTAAACCCAAACAAGAAAAAAAAATACAGCATGCAAAGAGGCTAGAACAATGGTTAACACCCTCATCTACTACATACTTCAGTACTGTGATGTTACAATATGTTCCAGAATCCCAGTAGGGAAAAAAGAGTAGATGGAAAAGGGAACAAATTAGTAAGAAGAAAACAAGAGCAAAATACCAGGGAAGATGATGTTAACCAGAGAAGGAAACGATTTAAGGAAGTAAAAAGCAATTTACTTTCTCCATTTTGGCAGAGAATGAAGCATGTTGGAAAGCTGCAGATGAAAATTGAGACAAACAGATTGACTGACTCGTCACACATTGCATTGCACCCAAGCCCTTCACAGCACTGAAACAGACAAAGCACATTCTGGGGGCAACTCCTGCATTCAGCTTTACAGACCACTCTTCTTTTCACTATCAACCCAGAACAAATATCCACTGGGATAATCTAGCCTGAAACAACAACTGCTTGTGTCAATCAGCTACGGTTAAATCTAAATTGCATTCAAATTAAAGAAAGACTACTCCATCTATTCCTGGTTTTAGGTCCAATGCCAGACTGTGCCTCTGAAAGCGCAATTAAATGACATAAGCTCCTTCTATATGCAACCAGTATACATCTGCTTCATGTATGTACATCTGACAGCAAAAAATAGAGAAAAAAAAGCTGGTTTGCAAGAGGACCAATCTAGATGAATACCTGAGTGACAGCACGTCACCTAACAGATTGCTGATCCTGTACATGCGGAGGGGAAGGGAGAGTAAGAACGTTCCATAGTTGGAGTGGTGGAGTATTAGGGGAAACAACGCTGCAGGCTTAAAACAATGCCAGGATTTTCAAATGCAAAAAAACGTCAGATTGAAACAATTGTGACATCTCTTTCATTTTGCAAATAAAAAAAAAAAAAAAAAACCACAAAAACAAAACAACAAAAAACCCCAAAAGAGCTGCTACAACTTTTAAGGATGCCAGTCTGTCACAAAGGAGAGAGAAAAATAAATTTAGATTTAATTACACTGTCCCACTTTGGAACTAGCAGTGTGCTTCTCAAAAAAACCCCGACCAAACACGGCAGTGTGATTGAGTTATGAACCATCTTGCCTTCACTACCAAAACCCAATCCCATAAGATTTTGCATAAATGTTCCTGATACTACAATGCTATATGAAAAACAAAACAAACAAAACAACAAGAAACCCACCAAACCCAAAAATGGGCTACTACAGTGTGTGACAGAGGACTCGCGTGAAAGGTTCTGCAGGGTTTTCATCAGCATGTTGGTCACCCTAACATGCACATACACCCTCCTAAAAACCACATCACTTGTATCTTCACAAACAAATGTATTACCGCATTCAGCAATGCAGAAGAACTTACTTAGTACTAGAACTACTGAGACCAATTTTGCTAAAGATAATCCATCTCACTCTCTGCAATTTTGACATACAGCGCTATTTAGGCAAGCCACTTCATAAACCAAACCCTTCCTATAATAAATGCCAGAGGAGCAAACAAGATCTCCATGGTTCTGTTGCTACAGTGGGTTTGTATTTGTCTCTCAGCATCCTTTCTTGAAATATTAAGACTGATACAAAGCTTATCTTTAATTTTAGCAGAAAACAAACACTACTGCCAGTTGCTACTATAGCCCTAGCCTTATCCAGGGAAGAAATCACTGGCTTCACGCAAAGGCATCATAAAATACCACCACAGTGGTAATTATAAAGTACAAAGTTAAAAATCAGTCAGTATAAATAGCAACCAAACAGCAAAACAGTGAAGCATAAAAGCGTCTTAAAATAACCAGAAACGTTAATTCTGAGAATGTCATGTACTAAAAAAGACAGTTAGCTATTTCTAGCTTTTAAACAGACAGTGCAACAAAAACAAATGACTGAACTAAATTCTAATATTCTAGACTGCAAATCAAGTTATTCATATTTATCTGCATCATAATCACCCATGTCCTAACTTCTCCAGATAATACCAGAATTACCTTTACATGCATAGGTTTTACTGGATAATCCCTAAAATCATTTAATTATGTGCAAGAATGGTTGAGAAATCAGGTATTATGCAGAAGATAGAGAAGAGGCATGGAAGAAATTAAAGCCCTCTATTGTGTTTGCAAACACAGGAAATGAATCTAAGGCTGACTCATTAAGACAAGACTTTCCTAAACTGCTCAAAAACTAGCTCTGCGGTTCAGGGAGTAGATTTCCTTAATAAAAGTTATCTCTTCAGCCACATGGAATTACAGGTTCACAACCACCATGGGATCAAATTATACCATGGAAAATACTTGGAACCAGATGCAAGAACCTAGTGTAAAAATTCCCAATTTCAACGAAATCCGTTACTGT
>VXBJ01005108.1:903335-963081 GCA_013400055.1 Nycticryphes semicollaris
AAAGGTGGGTTATGCTTGTATTGAAATGCAAAGGGGAAATGTACACTCTTAGGAAAGTCTTGAATTTAACTTTTGAAGGAATTTATACAGAAAAACCCAAGTCTTCCACAGGGAAAGAGCAAAATATGTTATGAATTATAAACTGTCTAGTTACAAGATGAAAAATAAAGTCTAGTTTTTCAAATTCAAAAAAACTGCAATAGAGTTTAAGTTAGATTTAAACACCACATTCCACAATTTTGCAAAGTCAAATAAGTTAGGGAAGATTCTATCCAGTGCCTGCCATATGCACAGCAAGTTCCATAGTGCGTTAAAAGTTCCAGTATTTTACATATTTATGTAATGACAGTTCAATGGCCCCGAGAAGACCATTCATAGGCAGCTAATCCTCTGAATATTAGCACTGAACCAGGAGAATGTACTTTCTCCATAGGATGAGCATTTCTTAACTTGCTGCAATGTCACTTAAATCACATCTGGAACCTGTTAATTCAGTAACAACAATACTGAATAAATTCCTTAAGATTTCACATAAGTATATTTTTCTAAGCAAGCTAGAAGGTGGTTATGACACAGGCTGCTTTGATAAATTTTATCAAAATCCTCATCCCAAGCTCTAACAGTTTTGTTTGCTCAAATGAGAAGCCAGCTAACCTAATCGTGTTGTTTACTTAACCACTGCACCCTATACGAGGATAAAGTAAACTTCTTTGCTGCATTCTGTGTTTGACCAGCATCACGAATTAGCAGTACAAAGCTGATCTGACAGAATCCCACAAAGAAAGTTAACATGCTGAAGAGAGGAAAGGATCTGCATGTTTTCTTTACAGCTGTTTTCAAAGTTACACATTTTCCTCGGAGCTTCTTTGGAGCCGGATGTACTGTGTGACACTGTTGTGCTGGTTACGTGCCATAAAAACAAATGTGCTTGTGCTCTGGAGAGACCAGGCTATTTATTTAAAGGGAGTTACTCTTCTCAAAAAGATCAAGGGGGAAAATCAAACCCAAACCCTCTTGCCTGGGGCTCTATCAATCCATGCCTATAAAATAATTAAATCAAATTTTTAAAATACCCCTTTATTCCCCACCCAGGGTTTCTCCAGAGAATACAGATGATGGAATTAACTGTCTTCAGTTATTTAGTTACTTCTTTCTGCTCCATATTTATTTTTTCATTTTTAAGGAAGAATAAATAAATGGCATTGCAACAAAGCTGCTTTACTTCCTACCCAAACTGGAAGCCTGTGAGAACAACTCTATTTTAGCTACATCACTGAGAAGAACAGAACCTGGAAGCGCTAACTAGCTTTGAATCAAATGACCAGCCGACGATCCTCACAGCCACTTGTTTTATCAGGGTTTTATTATCAGTTCCTACTCCAACTTAGTCAAGCAACACCAACGTGGCAGGGGGCAGAAGAGACTAGAAGCAGAAAAATAGGGTTATGATGCCTCTGAAACTGTGCGACATGTCTGACTGCTAACATTTTCTGTATCTTAGGGAGGAAAGTGCTGTAAGGAAATAGCAAGGTCTGCACTTTTCTTGAGCAAAGACACGGAAAACAACTGACCAAGCCAAAAGTTAGCCTGGATCACAACCAACAAAGCCTACTGAAATAAAATATAAAGACACTTGAAATGTTGTGAAAATTCATTCCCACCAGCCAGATAACAACACAGGAAAACCAAAAAATGTGACCTCCCTGTTCCCAAGAACACTGACTCATTGTAGACTGCTATAGTTTAGTCAAATCCTGGTTAGTGACAAACAGATCAAGCATCAATTAATGCTTTCAAATTTCTCCAGCAGACTCATGCATGAGCCAATCGAGTTCAAAACCTTTGTCCCAGTTTTGGCACAGATACGGGATGGTTTGAGGCCTTAAGACAGGCAACAGAATCTTCACGAGGGATGACAACACTGAAGACCACCAGGATGGCAGATTCATCTGAAACTCGTCTCCTGGTATGAGTGAATCATAATGAGAATATTTCTGTTATCAAACAATTTCACATCAACTTAAATGACCTGACCCTGTAACTCATTCACACAAACAATCCCATTAAAATCAAACTGCAAAAAACCTGCTAATTATTGCGAGAACGTCAAGCACATAAAACTATCCTGCTGTATTCAACAGTAAAACAAAGAAAGGTAAAGTATTAAGAGGAGACCAAGAAAAAAAAAAAGTATTTCAACAAGTATTCCATAGCAAACAATGGAAACACTGCAAAGATATGAAGAAAGGAGAACAGAAAGCAATGAAGCACCGTCTACTGTTTTCTTGGTCAGTGACCAAAACCCAAGGTGTTTACCTCTTAAATTTTGTGTATTAAAAAACCTATACAAAGCACTCAGTAGTTTACCAAGTTTTTCAGCATTTCTTCATATGAACTATGACTTGCCTTCTGGAAACCATGAAAACACTGTACTGTTGTTTGATATGTACCATACTATTATTTCACCTACACTGTATCTTATGATAGTGTCAAAAAATAAAAAAGAAAAAAAAAGGCATCACAATAGGTTGTAACAAAGATTAAATAACACCTGATCACTCTCAGTATTTTAAGGGGGTTGGACTAGATGATCGCCAGAGGTCCCTTTCAGCTCCGTATCATTCTGCAATTCTGTAATTCTGTTACAAATCACACTAGCTGACATTTGAATATTGATTTGCTTTCATGTCAGTATTTTCCTACTTAGGTTAAAATGGTGTCAGGTATTGGATACAAAAGGAAGGATGAACTGAACTGTAACTGGAACACCCTTTTTTCTGCAGTAACTGGCAAAACGGAGAGGTCAGTAGGACTGAGATGCTGATTTGACAGGTATATGATTACAATTCAGCTGTACTATAAAGGACAGTGGGTGTACAGATACAATTCTGTATCAGGATATAACCAACGTGGAATTTCTTTTGAGTGTCTGTATCTATACCTAGGTGCATGTATTTTTTATATATATGTAGATATATATATACACACACACACACACACGTGCCTACCCCTGTTTCTGTAAAATACCTTTTTCTGAAAACGCTCCCAAGGCCCCTGGAGCCTGTGTACCACTTGTTTTACCCAGAAATTAAGTTCCACGCTGAATTTGTTAGACAATCCAAAAGAACCTTTTAACATGGCAGTTGCCTTACCATTACTATTCAGTGTCTTCATAATAACTTCCATTTGTGCAAACTCATAGTTGTAGTCTGGTTCTGAAGAAGCTTCACTAGCTGCATCCAGATCATGCTCTCCTAATGAAGTTTCTTTCTCAAGGTCTTTCAGCCAATCTCGTCGTTTCCTCTTTGGTAAATTGATCCTGTGTGAAAAATTTAAAATCAGTTTTTAAAAAAAGTTTATGCATAACAGCAGAGGGAAAAACAAAGGCTGAATGTAAAGAGGTTGGAATGTAAGTATCAACTATTACCTAAAAAAGTGGTTGTTCCCCCATAATATTCTATCTCCATGCCATAACTGAGTGACAGAACATACCAGTGCACCGTTTACACAGGATCTGAAAGAAGACAATACAACTTCAGTGAAATCCTAAAAATAAGAGGGTGAAAAGGAACTACATGACCTACTGCTTCTCCCAGTAGGGAGTGATTAGTATAATATGATACACAAAATCTGCTAGAATCAACAGCAAAGTTACTGGTCTCATTTCTACTGTCAAAATTAAACACAAAGCACCTTTCCCCTCCAGCTTCAGCTGGTACAACTCTTCAGTAAACATATGGACAAGGTTGCCTTTAGTTGCACAGTTAAACGCCCATTTCTCAAACTGGGACATTGCCTGCTCCTTATAAACAGTCCATAAACCAAGCTGCATGCAAATCCTGCTGATAAAGCTCTCCAAGATCTAAGTTAGCCAACACACAGTTGTAAAATATACTGTTAACATGCTCAGCATTCAAGCGTAAGAAAAGACCCTTAGATCCAAGTTTCATTCTTTCAACAAACGGAGCCTCTATTATTAACAAAGGTCTATTTCTGTGAACATCTGGCATACTGCTGTATTTGTATTTAGGTTTTCCCTAATCAAGTTTCAATCACAAAATGGGAAAAATGAAACTGTTGAACTTTTTTGCATGTGTGAGTCACAAAGCAGAACGTTTTATTTGAAGGGGAAAAAAATGCAAAATGAAAAAAAGCCTTTTCAGATGCACTGTTCCACATTCAGCTGTCTCTCTCAAGTAAGTCAACACAAACATGTAAGCATTTGATTTAAAACCAGATTTTAATTTTTTCTCCAATGAAATTTGGTAACTAAATTTCCGTTGACACTAGTATCTTAAGAACTGCTACTTAAGCATTGCAGAGCAGGCACAAATGAAACAAAGTATGTTTTTTTCTACTGACATATGCCTTTGTTCTTGCCAGTCAAAATGACTGATTTCCAGTCCAGTAACTCTAACACCACAAGTCTGAATCCCATCTGTTTAAAATTTGTACTGCCAGCTGCAGAAGAAAAATGCAAATGCCAGGAGGCATTTAACTGAAGGCAGAACGAAAGAGATCAGATTTTTTTTTAAATGTATGCCTCAAACTTTTGTTTCTCATTCCAATACTATCCTATACATTATTTAGATATTCAGATTTCAGTCTAGCAGCATGGCTATTAACTAGGACAAAAGTATAGCTTATCACATGCCATTGGAGATGAAGTGAAAAGATATTTACAATTCCACCTATGAAGCCACAGTGCTCCCAAAATGAAAAATAATTAAAATACAGAAGTGGAAACAAAAGGAGATATGCGAGTTCACATTGCATATTTACTGGACATAAGAGTAATTAAAGATTTTAAAAATAATGTTAAAGATCACAAAAAATTTGAAGTTCTTCAGATCTGTAAAACACCTTTCTCTCACAAAATTCTGAGCTTTACAGCATGAAACTGCTCACGAGGCACAATTTATCCTCCTCCACCAAGACACAGCCTCTTATATCCCATCACATGGGTCGGGATAGCCAGCAGGGTCTCAGTGATCCTGTTACCATCCAAGATACAGACAAGCAATGGTCCCTCATTCCTACTGACTGTCTTCTTGCGACGGTTTATTCTGAGCCAGACCTCTTACTGCCTGTTACGCTGCAGAGCAGGCGGGTGGGTCAATGTGTACACAAGTGGGGAAATCTCAGTTTTACCACTTTTAAGTATCTGCTTAAGTCATAAGACTGTGAAATAAAAATGCATGTTAAGTTATCTTCTGGTAAAGAAAAGCAAACACTTCAGTGGGAAGTGCTGCTGATCTTCCTTACCTTGCATTTTCTTTTGGTGTGAGTGTAACTTCTCCATCTAAAGCAATATCAATCTCACAGTGTTCTGGTTGGATTCCTATACCAAAGAGCTGTATATCCTGAGAGGTATCTGCACCAACTCTTGTGTGATCCTAGAAAATAAGCTGTTACTAAGAGACAACCAAGTTATCGATGTTTATATAACTAAGAAAATATTAGCTAGAGCACAGACTGCACAATCCATGTGCTCTCCTTTCCTAAGCACTTCTATAAGCAGAAATGGTGCCATAGCAGATCTGAAGACTGTAAAAGGTCACACACAAGCTGTTCTGCTCTGCGCTTTATCTTCACATGGGTTTAGATAAAGCAAAATAAAGCAGTTGACACACAAATTCTGATTTAAAAATATTCTCAGACTAAGCTTGCACACAAGCAATAAATGCAAATAGTGCAGAAAAACAGCCATGTCACATAGGCTGTTATAGAGAACATGGATAGTAAAACTGAGCATGTGGAATTGGCTGCTTTTCATAAAACAACTACACAGCAACTCGACTAAATATACTTATCTCTACATAATTTCAAGTCACGTTGTAAATTCTGCTGAAATACTTTGCTGTTGTAAGAGAAGCTTTATTTGCTACAGTTCAAATACAGCAGCCCTACCTCAGCCACTGAAGCAGAGAAGTAGCTACAGAAATAGACAGGAGAGTCTTTCGCATCTTATTGACAAGAAGCTCACATTTCCTTACGAACTTACTAGCTTTGTATTTGACACTGTTTCACTCTGACATGAGACTGCTAAACAAAACGGTATGAAAGCTTGTGGCACTAGGAAAATTAATTTCTGTGAATTTTAATAGTGCTTCCTTCACACACACACCCCTTCCTATTTCTCTTAAGCTTTTCTGTCAAAGACTATGTCTACTCTTACTGATTACTGGTAAACGTCATCTCTTTATGATTAGCTTATTGAATATTTACAGCAATCCTCAGGTCACTAACAAAAAGAAGGATCTAACACAAGGCTCTCACTTCAAGTTCAGCCCAAAAGGCAGTTCTATGCACATCCTGCCTGGAAATGCTAGAATTTAATCTAAACACTGACTAACATTAAGCACTTCTCCCACTTTTGGCAACCAGGACGTCAATTAGGAAAACAAAGCTGAACTGCAAAGGGAGAACAAAAGCCTAAACAGTAGGAGGGCACCTCTCCTATTTTGCTGCAAGTAGCCTTAAAAAAAAAATATATCTAAATACACTCTGAATAACAAATTAAGACAGAAAACAAGTGTCCTTTAATTCTGTGTAAACATCCTGTTCACATTCTTACCTTTAAATAGTAAACTAAAAGCTCATTGAGCGCAGGGTCTGCATTCAGGTTCACCAGGTAACACTTGTCATCCCCAACCTTGATACCTGAAGACTCGAGGGAAATTCCCATGCTCTCCAGCTGTCTTTGCCTCTCCTGCAAGCACAAAAAGAGGTTACTCTTGCCTGCTGCAATACATAGAGGCAAGTACAGCAAGTAAATGAAAGCAGAGCAACTAAAGCTGCAGACGCACACCCTGACCATGCATCCTGCATACCGCTACCAGAACTTAAGACATCGGTCAAATACTGTAAGTTTAACAGAAATTATTTTTACACAAGTTAAAAGCAAAAGCAACAACTACTGCACAAAATTCCAATCCTTTTCTAGTTCTTAACTTTCTTAGCCAGGGGAAAAGACAAAGATCCAGCGGAATTCTAAACAGCTGATGAAGAAGACAGCATGGTCCACTACAGCTCATGAAATTCATCTGAATTGCACTATATGAGTATCTGACCTTTCCTCCTCAAAATTTCTGAAATACCTGTGCAATTTCTTCTGTTTTCCTCAGCTTTTCTTCCCAGGTGACTGTTAGCTCTTTAATTAGTTTTTCAGATTCTTCCAATTTTTCCTTCAGTTCTGGTGCCTTCATTGCCTAAAAGAAATTAGCAAAAACTTTCAGCTGCTCTTCCTACTGCAAGGTCCAATGGCACAAGGAAAACTGAACATACCAACATAGTATGAAATGCAACAATTGTAGATTTCAGCTATATCCTCAGGTTTTTCATGGCAGAAGATGAAGAAGCAGGTCGCTTGCAAAGGAAGAGGCCAGAATCAACCTATTCTAGCTCCAGATCTGAAATAGCTGAAGACTGATAAGGCTCCAGAGGCCAAGAAAAACCCCCAGAACCCAAAACAAAACAAAAAACCCCCACAAAAAATCCCTGGGCCTGGCCATTTAAGCTTCAGTGTCTGTATAAAATTATCTGAGTATTTTAAAACTTTAAGTCTTAGTTGTCTGAAGTTCAACTGAGAAGTCTTTCTTCCAACAGTAGTTTCAAATATAAATTCTTCTCAATATTTAGCCTTCTATTCTATCTTGGCTTCCTAAGTGTTCCTAGAGTTGCATTAAAGCTTTCAGACTCACCCTGCTGATTACCTTTGAGGGAAGGCATGCTCTAGAGCTAACAAAGGGTTCTCACTTCACAATAGGAAACAAAAGCAAAGGACTGGAATACATCTGGTGCCAGGTAACAAGTCAACAGGCTGGCCTATAACTTCATATTTTAAGAGAAGATATAAGAGAACAAACTTCGTAAAAAAAATTAGTACAACTTTGGACACCTTCTTACTGATTATGTTCAGCCACAGTCTGCCAACATAATTAAGAACATGCTACAATAATATTTTCTGATTTAAAATATGAGATTAAAACAGATTTTTATTTACAAAGAAGTGAATGGCTCCTTTTTCTTAAAGGAGATTTTCCCATTTCAGCCTGCAAGGAACTGTTCATACAAGGAACAGTATTCCCTAAATAAACGTGATGTTTAAACACCACACAAATTTACGTTCAAACACACTTTATTCTTTTTTCCACCAGTATTTTGTATCTTGCCAAAAAGATCAAAAATATTTTCCTACATGGAGCGATTGATTTCTTCTGGTAATCACCGAGCAAACTATCCTACCCTGATACTTCACTCTCCAATTAGAAATATAAATCTAATATAAGCAGCCATTTCACAGTACTACTTGTTAAGGCAATTGCTGATTGTTTCAAGTGTTGCCGTTTTGTCAATTTTTTATAGATTATCACAAATGTCAAATAGAGAGATGTCCCACATATTTTGTGGTTCAATACCAGATTTACAGCTTTTCACACTTTTCCATTTGATATCATAAAATTACGTAGTCCACCAATACAAAAAAAAAATTGCTAATAAGTCTACACAATGATGTTATACACTAGCTTTTATCTTTGCGGCATCAATACTTGCTTGACATGAAGTTCTTTAAGAAGAGCCTACTCTGACAAGGGTCACCATCAGCACAGTATTGTCCTCATTTAAAAATTATTAAAAATAAACAAAGATTATATGTTGGATTTATTTCAGGAAACAAAGTCAATTATGGGGGAAGGAAGATTCTTCCTTTCCTCATTTGTAAGACTAAAAAAAAAAAAAAAAACTAGTCTTCCAGGCTGAGTTTGACATTTCCTTGGGAAAGTCAGTTTACATTCTACTGTAAATAATGTTACCTCAGCTTGCGAGAGCTGTTCCTTCAGTTTTTCAACTTCTTCTCGTAATTCTCTGATGACCCTAGCATTTGGATCTTCATTCACTACAGCATGATTAACTATCCTTTTGGCTCTGTCTGCGTATCTCAGAGTAGAGAGTGTTTCTTCATAGTTGTCTGCTGCTGGACTAATTGTGGCTATCATGGCAGTTTGGCTGTTTCCTCCCAAGTTGTCCTGCAGAGTGCATCCACAGAAAGGTTCAGGGTTAAGAACTGTACAGAGACTCTACCATGTCTTTACAAAGACACTTAAAATACAAAGCTTACTATTTAGATGCTGAAAGCTACTCTGGATTTACAGTACTATCCATAAATATTTCCAGTCAGCTCTTTCACTAAAACTGAAAATAGCCAAATAGGATTTTACATGGAATTAACACAAGATACACTTAACTGTCCACATCACCTCAACTTACACCTATAAGAGCTCCTTAGCTCTTTTGTTTAAAAAAAAAAACCAACAAAAAACACAACAGATGAGTCCATGTATACAGAAGTATGTTACAATCATCCTACAAACTATTTTAAGCTGACAACACGTGAAGGAAAATATTAATTACCTTGAGAAGCCAAGTGAGTACAGAGTCTCTGTAAGGCACAAACTTGTTTTTCCCCTTCCCTGCTGCTTGGTCAGCAAGTGATGATATAACCAAGCCCAGCGTTGAAAGTGATCTATAAATGCAACACAGCAGAACAGCTTTAACACATATTCCAAATGCAGATTTAATAAAACACAGAAGAGGGAATTTGCTAAAGAGTTTAGTTTATGTTCTGCAGACCTTCACATCCATTTTTAAAAACATCATAGAATAATGATGACAGGAGATCAGCTAGCCGATTGCCCTGCTCCAAACAGGGCAATGTATTTATTAAAGTTACATATTTGGAAGAAAAGAAATGGATATCTACAGTGTTTCATCTCATCTGGTACTAAGTTCCAGGAAGACTAAGTTGAAATACTCGAGTATTTAAAATAGCTTGAAAAGTGCAAAGCAGACAGCTTCAGTACATGGAGAATCACTGGCTTTGATCAGACATCTACTTTCCCTCAGAGACTAAAAATCTTTCTATCTTGGACACTGCCTCATGACATCTTTACGAGTCAGTGTTGGCAGCAGCACAGCAAGAATCCCATCTCTGGAAGCAGCGTTTATAAGAGGACTGGCTCAACGACAGGCTAAAACTGAACAATTCTCTAGCCATAAGGAGATATCCTCAAGACAGCTACGGCCCAGGAAAACTACTCTGCTTGGTCAACCAGTAACTAATCAGCCATTGCAGGACAATGGAAGACTGCTCATCGGAAGAGACCCATGAGGAGGTCCCTTGGCAAATGGGTTGGCTTATAATTGAGGTGGAGCCTCAATTAGTTTCCTGCAGGGAAAACAGACCAATTTCCCAGTTACAAAAAATGCTGCACAAGCATGAAAGAGCAAAGCACCCAAATTCCTAGCTCACATCCCTACTGCCACTCGGGAATCACAAAGAAAATAGGGATAACTCGTTTGTCTTGGTACACATACCACTTCTGCTGAGAGGGGTAACTGCATTAGCAATCTGTGCAAAGCAGCTGGGCATTATGTAATCCAATTGTTATACAAACCCCTGTAAATTTTAAGTGACATCAGGGCTCTTGGGTTGAGTATGCTTAAGGTAATGAACTGGTTCAGGAGCCTGAGAACATTAAACAGATGCCTAAAGGGTTTTAAAACAGACAGCACTGAAGCCCAAGAGCATACTAGTCTGTCATACTTATGCCCCAATTATCCAGCTACTCTTTATAACTACCAAGGAAAAGTTCAGCACCATCACAATTAAGATAGTCAAATAACTCTTTAATTGTACTGTTCTGACTCTATCCTTTAGACTTTTCTTTTCCAAGGAGTAGTACAATTGCAGTTGATGGGCCATGTTTGTACAATATTTGTAACAGGGCTTTAGCCCTGCTTGAAATTACCAGTGGTTCACAAGTAACACTTGGAGAATTACAAAAATGTTGCAGAATATTTCAAGGAAGACACCTAAGGGTAAGGTTGAAAGAACCAGTACCCATGTCACAAAAGATGTTCCATATTGCATATAGCACAAAGTGGTATAAAGGTATAGCATAGATCTGAAAGCAAAATTAAAAGAAAAAGAAATTTAAGGAGAGGCTAGGCAATCTGATCTCCCAAGAGAGCACCCTATTTTGTAAATTTGTCTATTGGATAACTTTCCAATTCCCTTCTGAAAAATTCACAGCAAAAAGGACAGTTAGAGTCTGTGACCTAAACAAAACCCTAACAACTTCTGAAAGATTGCGGGGGGAAGATGGGGCATGAATGTTGGTTCTTGCCTCCAGTCTCTGGTCCTCACAGATGGGGATGACAGCGTGCTAAACATGCAAGAACAAGCAGCAGGATGCTCTAATGCTGCTCAGTAATAACCTCTGAAAAGCACCACCAGCACACTCCCAGAGAAGGCCACCTTCAAGGACCATAAATTATAAAATAAATAAGTAAAAAATTACCATGTCCTATTCCTCCAAAACCTCTTTCTCTCTTTAAATGAGGGGAAACATGAAAACCAAAGCCAAAAAAGAGGAGGGGGTTGAAAAGGGCACTCAGAAGGGGGATGGGGAAGAACAGGGATTCAGAAAGGCCTGTCACTGAAAACTATTTCACAACAGGACTGCAGCACCAACTCGAGTAATGGACGCTGTATTTTTATGAATAGGAAATTATAATCTACACTTTATTAACACAGGTTTAGAAGATAGGATATTATTTCTACTCATTATAAATACTTATTTTAAGACTGTTAACATCTGCAATAAAAAGCCAAACTGGAGTAATTTATGTATTCTGCCTGAGATTTCATAATGCAAAGCTGTTTAAAGACTTTAAGGAATGCAGTAAAAGAAATGGCTGCCTAACAAAGTAATTACAGGACTCATCAGCCGCTTTCCTTCATGCTAAACGATGCATCAGAGATCTGTCATTACTTTGATCCTATCTCACACAACTTTTATAATGAATCAACCTAGGGTGGTAGCATATGGCAGACCCCAGCAGTTCAGAAGCAGCAGCATGAGCCGACCTGGTGCAGAAGGTGCCATTTCCCCCCCGCGCTGCTCTTTGTTCTTGCCCCTCTTCTCCAGGCACCACCAGGCTGCCCTTGCTGGTGAGCAGTGGGAAGCTCACACATTCCCCATCACGGGCCTGAGTTGGCAGAATTTTAGGGGAGGTGGTTCTTCCTCACCGCAGGCAAGAGCTCTGTTCCTAAATGATACCCGGTCAAACTATTTCTGTACAATTTACAACCAAATTCTTCAATGAGCAGAATCCACCTTTCTATTAGTTAAATCTGAATACAAAACCCCTTCCTAATATCAGTTTGGAGCCAGACCTGTCCCAACCCATTCCTTCCCCCGCCTGCTTTTTAAAGGCTTCTTTTGCATTCTCAAGTTAAAATGACAACAGCTCTGATTTTACTAATCAGAGCTAAAATTGAAGACTGCTCACAGAAAGTATTCTTCTTAGCCTTCTTAGCACTAATTGACAGTCTGTAAAAACTGCTTCCTCCTCCTACTGTATTCTAGAAGTTCTTTGACTACACCACAAAGTTGTTGGGCACCTGTGTTTCTACCTCAGTATAGGAATCAAGAAATCCTGGGAAGGACGAGCACATCCAGCTTTCTTATGAGATATGGCAAGCCCTCCCAATACCTCTATAATACGGAAACCAGACATCCAGCACCTTTACCAAGGCAACCCTGCATCATCTTGAGAAAAAACAGATGTAACTTTTATTACAACTTTATGAGGATGTTAAAAAAATGACACAACTCTCCATTGTTTCAGTAACGGGGAGAGCAATCCATTGCCTCCCTGCTGAAATTACCTGGCAAATAAACTTAGTGAGTTGTACCGACCTAAGCTACTGCTTTTTTCTAAAAGAATTAAAAAAAAAATTAAAAAAGAGCTGACATAGGAAGATATATGGCTTAAGTATTCTGTATTACTCCAGAAAAGATTATTGCCTTTCCCAAATAAGCAAGGTAGCACTACACCAAACAGAAGATCATATGCAATGTTCTCTGAAGAGCTAGTCTACTAAAACATGTATACCAATTTTGAAGCTTCCAGTAAGAGTCAGACTTCATTAAAGCTCCAAGTAATAGCAAAAATCTAACAGAAGGTACCAAGCACAGCACTAAGAATTCTCTTCCCTACCAGTTCCAAAACAGATTGCAAATAGCAATTGCTTATTAAATGGATTAAGTAATACAGATTTACACCATGAAAAAATTTAATTGATAGGAAAATGTAGAACTATCCACTTCTATTTTTAAAATATCTTTTACAGCAAAGTTTCATGCTCTCTTCTGAAGTCCTGTATTGTCAAAGAGGTTCAGCACGGGCAAAACAACCTTCCTTTACTGCATCAATGGCCTAAAAGTTTAACACTGTGTAAGCATCCAAAAGGGGGGGGGGAATTTGTTAATAGCCACTGGGAGAGCTGGCATTTGAATTCTTCCCCAGGAATTGGAAAGAAACATTTAATCTCACCTTTGTTTATGCAAGATACAAACACAGTTTCTAGCAAATCTAATCTGAATTTAACTAGTAACCTGTGGGAATAAAGGTAAAATACCTGCCATTAAGCAAACAGAGCCACATCATTTTGTTTCACAAGGACTACGAGAGCATGGCTACCAATATGATGCACTAAATACAAAGCAGATTACAAACTAAGTTAGAAAGAGCAAACATATTCAAACTCTAAAAAGATTTAATTGAAAATCACTTCAAGCATTAATGCTGTTCAAATAGATTTTGTGCTGTCATTTTTAACAAAATACCAACGCATTTTGTAACCTTTTAAAATTAAATTGAAAAAGCAGTAGTTCTTAATGTAACAGTTAAACTCTTTCCTTCTCTGGAAAATTAGTATATTTAAGACAGTGGTAATAGTGTGCTAAATTCTTGCTTTTGGGCAGTAACACAGTAATTATGGTTAAAAAGTGTCGTGAAACTTGTCATTGCTTGAGTACCACTGCCCAAGGCAATGCTAAACTAACACAGTTCCATTCAGATCTGGTTTTCTTAAACTGTGAATAATACTCTTACATATCTTAATACATGTTGGAACAAAGCCATTCAACTCTGCAACTTTGCATTTTTCCTTGAGCAGATGAGACAAACACATAAGCCTGGGGACAGGGTGTATAAAGGAATCACAAAAGGTGTATGCTTAATTAAAGAGCACTGCTGCCACTTTTTCCAGATAAAATTCATAAAGCCCTCAACTGAGTCAAGTATGAATCAGGGTGCCTACGCCAATGTAAAGGACTGTGTGTTTAGCACAGAGCAGCTGAAAGAGCAGCAGCAGTTCGATATGGCTGAGTCTGCCGCTTGAAATGGTTTGTGACAAGCCCACCGAGAGAAGAGGCCAAGGAAACAACAGTCATTCTTACAAGATTCAGCTTTGCAATGTGCATATGCCAATGTCTTACTTGTTTATGTTGCTGCCTTCCTTCAGACGTTCTCCTGCGGCTCCCGTTTTGGATACTCTCTCGCTCCCAGCCAAATCCACCAGGCTGACCTTGCTGACCTTCTCTCCAGAATTCTGTGCAGATAGGACATGGCAGAACAACAGCTAAGAAATAGGGGCACAAAGTGCTAACACGTTTGACACCAGCACCACGAAACAGTGTTCTTCATAATAATGTGGGTTAAGTATCAAATTCAAGGTACAAGAGAAGAAGGAATTCTCAGAGTTTTTACAGCTCCTTAAATGTCACTCATATGTTTTATAGTAAAGGGCTGAAGCACTTATGACCCAGAATCAGCTGTGTGGTAACATTAATAACCCTACTGGCAGAGCAGGCCACTAAAACATATGAACTTCAGCAACAGTTAAGACCTAAGACAGGCTTCACGGTGGAAGTATAGTTTTAAAAAGCGAACTGTTTGCTTTATCTCATGTTCTTCCTCACTCTTTCAGGGTTCTCTCAATCTTACGGTCTTGCCAATATTAGTTTGATTACTGGACCCCATGGCATTAAAGGTAGAAGCACAGCTAAAAAGATCATGTAAGTGGAAGAGGAGGGAAGAATAATTCACCACAACTTCATAAATTAATCAACAGAAATACATACACCAGACTGCAGGTCATAAAGTGTCTGAGTCACTATAATATTGAATACAGCATGAGAGCGGCTGCTTTCTTCATTCATGTTGGTTGCAGCAACCGTTCGTGATTTGTTTCCCTCTGACATCAGTGACTCAATATCCTAGAGCAAAAAGAGTAAAAAGTGATGCGAGGATAAAAGCAAGTATTGTGCTTGCTGAACAAAATCCCCATCTAGATGGAAGGGCGTGTACATGTGGGAGAGAGGAAGAAGGGAAGGTAGAAGTAAAGATTCTTTGCCCGTTTTGAATCGCACTGGTACAGGAGGTATGTAATTCCACAGAACGACATTAAATCACATCTCCATCTTAAGTGCTGCGCTTAAAAGCCCAGCAACTCCATTCAATGCTCCTTCTCCTTATCTCCTGCTGAAATATGTTGGCAAGACCCACATTACAAATTGTACCGTTTAATGCCAGTAATCAGGTCAGCACAGATCTACTTACACAGGTGAACTCAATGCGTTGTCTCTTTACTGAATTGCACTAACACTATCTTCACTTAATTGGCTCAAAGGTTACCTCACTCAGAGCCTGTACCTTCCCACATATGTAAAAACAACGATGACTGTGCTGAGTCTGATATACGTGCTTGCTGAGTCTTCCAAGTCAGTTTCATAAGAATTACCAACAAAAAACTAGGTATGAATAAGATTTACTAGAATTTGCCAAAGAAGGTGTACTTTCAAAGTAGGCAATTCACCATAAAAGCTGCAAAAGCTGTTTTTACAACTTTATAATATGCATGGATGCCTCAGAAAAACAAAAATCCCCATGAGAAAAGCAAAAAGGTTCTCACATAATACTGCACAAAGAATGAACTTTATTTTTTGAAAACCAGTATTTTCAAACCAGCTTCCTCATAAAAAGAAAGGCCTATACAATTCGTGCAACTGCATCACTTTATTTCCATTATTGTTATTGTAGTTCATTGGCTTCCACAAATCTGATTTATTTGAATGTGTTTCAGCAACTCAAGTGGGCTCAGATACCGTTGTGATTTAAATTATGAATTATATAAGCCATGTTGTTGCTCCTCATGCAATACACATGTATAAAATCCAGTGCTTTTACAGTAAATAAATACTCCTGAAGCTTTAGAGAGGATCTTTGCCATTGCCAGAGACCATAAACACTCAAGAACCAAATTGTCTGCACAGACACTAGTTTATCCCTTAGAAGATTCCTACTGCTTATGTATATAAGTGTTATTTATCAACTTATCATTGGTTTAGATTTACCTCAAAATTCGTAACAGCCAGCTGAGATAGGCCATCTACGTACGGTCCCAACACTTTGTGCTCTCGAACCTTAAGAGACTGCCGACTCCTATGGAATAAAAGTAGACTTTATGCACAATCCACTATCATGAACTTTATTTAAAAACAAAACAAATATAGTAGGACATTATTAAGACTCTTCTATTTAGTGGAAGACAATTTGTGTCCTTAATTGTTACAGGAAGAAAAAAGTAATTTTTTTTTTTTAAACTCAAATTAATAATATATACTGAAATTAACCTAACTGGTTTTATTTTATATACATTAATTACTTTTAATGTATCCTCTCACCCCAATACTTGTGGCTGGCCCAAAACCTGAAATGCCTTATTGGCAGGAAGAATGACAGAAAAGGAAACCAAAATTCCTCCCCTCTCCCCCCACCAATTTGCTAAAGCTTCAATTTTTCTTGCCCTTTCCCCACTTCATTGACATATATCAAGTCTCAAATCTACCTTTTTAACTAACTTGCACATTTCTTCACTTACTGCAATTATGTTCAAGAATCAAAATATGTACTACACATATCAATGCTCAGCTGAAAAAAAAAAAAAAACAACAAACCAAACAAACTATTAAACTACCTCTCCTGTCCAAACACCTCCAAGCCAAAAAAGCCTAAGAAGTATTGTTGTGTAGACAAAACGAACCCAGAGTGCCATGAATGTAATCTGAGGTGTTACCCTTTCACATTCAACAAGTTCAACATCTAAACCAGGAGAACCAAGTCGTAAATGAGCTTAAAACACATTCCAGTTGATGAAAATTCCTACCTGAATATGGTCTGGATCTTATGGTGAAAATAACCCAGAATTTACTTATGTATATATATATAAGTCTTGCTTTCTGATGGTAAACTACTTCTTACAGTATTTGTTTGCATCATTATAATGGTATCCTAATATTTAAGTCAATCCATGCCAGTTACTACTTCATATATGGATATTCTTTCTGGTGTTTGGTATCTAATGCTTTCTGTAGAAGTCATGCACATTTTGAGAAAACTTTCTCAAGAACTTCCAAAAGTCATTTCTACTTTCATGGTTTCAGACAAAAATAAGGAATATTGTGGGGGAGAGTGAAGCTACTCACCCTTTTGGGTCAAGCAGATCTCTGACTTTCTCATTGTAGATTTCCATATAGGACACTTCAACTTTAAAAGTATGAGATTCATTTTCTTCCACAGAGATTCTCTGAAATAAAGCACAACAGAGCCGTGGGATCAGACCCAGCTGCTCTGCATTGCCCATCATTGAAAAGGATTTTCCTGAACCTAAAGGAAAAAAGGAGAAGAAAATGCTTTAGAATGTAATTTCTGAGCTGCTCATTTGTTCATGAAGCACATATGTTTTAATTCTCTTTTTATTCCTCTAGAAGCACAGATAAGATGAATTTGACATGCGATTGCAGACAGACAGGTTGTTGTTTAGACTACAAGGTACAGGTAAACAAAAAGAGAAATTATCTTAAAGGTTTCTTTCAGCGGGGCCATTACTTGGGTCTCCTTTGAACACAGGAAAACACAAAAGTCTGAATGAGCTTTCAGTATGAACTACTCTTTTCAGGCTTTAAAAGCAGCTCCAACGGGTAGTACCTCAGAATATATTTAGAGCTGCTTTAAGAACTTTACATTGTCACTGGCCGTGCTACATGTTTATCCAATGCTTAACATCGTGATATTTCAAAATACAATTCTAAAATATGATCTAGCTTAATACTTATGTTTTGTTCTTCCCACGTGCACAAAAAACGCTCTTCCTCTTCAGTGCAGGAGACTCACCTGTCTGTCCATAGGCAAAAATACAAGCATTATATCCCTGAAAGGCCTTTTCAAGAATTCCTTCTCCAAGGCACTTGAACACCACTTCTTGACCTAGAAAATAATAATTTTTGAGTTTATTTTGAATTAAACAACAGACTAACATTTACTGAAAGGAAGAAAAAAAAAAAGGTTTACAAATTGTTTTTTTACTATTTAGGTCATTGATGAACAAAAAATTATTTCACATACAACTGAGTGACAAGTTCAAAACTGCTGTCTGAAACTAGTGCAACACTACCTTTGTGTTTAAATATATTGCTGATTTTCCTGTGAAGGGAGCAGTTCTTTGAAAGTCTTCATTTAAGTTGAACGCTTAGAAAATAACATAGATGTCAAATTGCTGTATTATTTAACTGTAAATTTTGCACTTAGCATACGTTCTTTAATCACAAACTATACCCAAAAGAGTTCTATAACAGGATGGCAATGAAACCTATTAGCAAGCTAGGATATTAAATACAACAAATATTATGCTAGAAATAGTAGCAGTTGTTCTCTTGGGAACTGGCCTCAAGTTTCACCATAAGCTATTATGATTCACCCTGTGGCAAGGTGATGCTGGAACCAAGATAAAAGCATTCCAATGACATTCAGGCAGGAAATGCATATGAGGAGGCTGAAAGCCTTCAAAAGACCTGTTTGAGGATATATTCTGTCAAATCCATAGCTTGAAATATCAGCTGCAGAATTTCATAGTGAGAAAATTGTCTCTCTGTACCAGGCAGATTTTATATGTAGAAGATGAAAATAGGCATAGTGAGGGGCCTTTTTGTTTGGTTGGTTGTTGTTTTTCTTTAAATAGGAAAGCCTAGAATTTGTACGCCACAAAGAGGGTGGGTACTTTGTCTGCTTTGACTTCTGATCTGAGAATTGCACCATCAGTGTGTATACTCAACACAAGGACAGTATTTATACACCTGCTGGTGCTTGGTTTTAAATTTATATTCACTGCTCAGTAACTTTCTAAACACCTGTGATCACTTGCACCTCTCCTTTAGGTAAGTTAGTTTCAGCAGTTGTCAGGTACAAGAAATTATTTTGTGCAGTGGATACAATAGTGACTCCCATAGTTCTCAAAATAGAGCATACTGGCATAAAAACCCACATCTAGCTGTACATTTATACATGGCATGAGAATATTCACACTCTACGATCCTTAAGTAATTGGTGGCCCAGAAAATTCCTGCAGAACAACTTGTGGAATGATTTACAGGTATTTAAATAGGACTAAGAAGCACTACATCACTCTTACTCTTTTTTAATTTCTCTTCTGCTACAAAGGCAAAAGCAGTGCAGCAATGCCTTGTCATCAAATGGTCTCTGAGTATCTTTCAAGTTGAATTTCTGAAATTCCAAAGCGTTACTGCTCCTTGGATTAACACAGTTCAGAAATGCTGAATACAGGAATTAAAACCAGAGGAGAATCTGCTGTACTCTGAATAAATTCATCCCCTTCCCCTGCACTGCACATTAATTCTTATTCAACTTATAATCATAAAATCATAGAATGGTTAGAGTTGGAAGGGACCTTCAAGATCACCAAGTTCCAACCCCCCTGCCCTGGGCAGGGACACCTCCCACCAGACCAGGTTGTTCAAAGCCCCATCCAGCCTGGCCTTGAACACCTCCAGGCTGATCATTTGGTCACTTTATAATATGTATTTTGAGAAAGCACAACATGGAAATAGCTACAGAGAATGTTAAACTACTCAAGAATCAGTGAAGAAGATACATCAGTGAAAGATTTGAGTAAGAACATGCAATAAACAAACATATGCTTCACAAACTGCTCCGAGGGCCTTTTTTGAAGTTACCAAGTATCGAAGAGGCAGGGAGCCGCTTACTATCTTGTTGAGCAAGAACGCAAAATCAAGCAAAGAATTAAGCTGAATGTAACTACGAAGAGAAAAAAGCAAATATATTCCACAATGATTATGAGGGGAGAGTAAAACCATTTCTCAGAAAAGGAGAAAAAAAACCAAACTGCTTCTATTACCCACTTCTGACCAACAATAAAACAGTAACCTCCTCCACGTTTCCCAATAAAAAGTATAAAAATACTAAACTGTGCAAAATCATGATAACGATGACATGACCTACAGAATCTCTTGCTGCTGAATACCAGGAAAGGAATCCAGTTTGAATCTCACAGGCAAAGGTGTCCGAGTTTTTTTTTTTGTTTGTTATGGGCTTGTTTTTATTTCAGTGGTCAACACTGAAACTAAATCAGACACCGATACATAATTCTAAAAGGATGGGTTTGTTACAGTTTTTAAGAGCTCAGCAATATAAACATGGACAAATGGGTCCTTGGAGCAATGATTATAGTAACCAGTCAAATTATCATGCGAGAAAATAAAATTTGTTTTTAAGTGCACTCACATAAGAGAACACAAGACATTAAACTTCAATTATGGGTATTTTATTAATTTACTAATGCAGTGTACTGGTGAGGGTAGCAGCACATCAAATGGGAGATTTTGATATTTTTCATTATGCAACGTGACTGCTTCCCTTATGAATTTTATTAGTGAGTTTGCAAACTGATTACAAAATCTGTGTTATACAGAATTATGTGTACGTGCACTTATGGTGACAACAAATAATGCAGTTCTATTGTCTACACTACTGCATCTTTGTTTTGCTAAATAAACCTATATGGCCTGAAATTAATACTTTTGCTTATCTACAGGACTTTTCTTCCACAGGTACCTACCATTGGAAAGGTAAGAAAGGGTTTTAACTCAATTCTAACTTAATTTAGAGAAAAAGGAAGAAACACAGAAAAACTATTTGTTTAGTTAGCAGAAAGATTTCCCCTGCACTAACCTGTATTTTCTTTAAGTCAGGGATTCCCAATCTTCCAGGTGGATAAGAGCATAGAGCCTCTTTACAGAAGCAACTAAAGGCCAGACATTGAAACACCTGTCCGCTCAGAACATGGGCAAGCTTTCGGTGACTGAAGTCAGTCACGCTGAGGAAAGCATACCCAAGGCCATCAGGGCGCCCAGGATGAGTGTATGAACTGCTAATTCTCACAGGCAAGGACCTCCTGCCTGCTCATCCCTTCCAGGAAAGGCAAGCCAGTCTGGTAAATTTTTCTTGCAGACCACAGCCTAAATAATCTCGTTTTCTTCAAGAAACAAGACCATTAACCTGGAGTGCGAAAGGTTATCAGACAGTTTTGCTGGATGCTCTGTAAGTCAGTTATGGCACATGTGTCAATGTCCCTAATGCTACCATGGTAGGAAACCATGTCAGCCCAGTGTTAGGGACGTTCTGCTCATTGAAACCTGAGAAAGTGATGGATGCCCACTCAGTTCTGAAGATGTCCTGGAAAGCAACAACAAGACAATATGGAAACGTTTTCCAGTTTCACCAGACAGCTGTAAATTGTCTTCATAGCTTCAAGACATTATCTGTGCATTTTGACAAGCACAACTGCAAGACTGATACCAACAGCAGGAACACCTAAGAAAGATCAAAGGAGTAACTCTCAGTCCCTCAGAAGGCCACTTGCAGCAAGAGACTAACCGAAGAATCTTTCCATCAGCTTTTAGGCTTGAATATTTTTCATATGTTGAGCACTCTGGCATGGTTTGACATTCTTCCATAAACACAAACTGTGAGAATAAACATTTCTCTTTTAGTCATAACCATACTAAAGATATTGAAGATTTCCACATACAAAATGGTACCTGTCAGTTACCTGAAAGCTAAAGGAAACTTGCCCTACTCTCAGATTTACATTTTTAACCTCCATATATTTTCTTGGGACCTCCAAAAACCATGCTTGTGCCATTATTATGCATCAAGGGCATTTAGTATCACACCCTGAAGCTACTGAAATAGCTGGGTATTTCAAGGGCAAACATATAAAACAAAGTAAAGGTAGCAAAGTATGGCAGCGCATGTTATTAGTAGCTATTAAATTATTAACAATTCTAAGATAAAACCTTCACATTATCTACCACAGAGCTGCGTATGAAAATCTTAGTTGGAATGTCTGAGCCAGCATAAATTTTTAGAACATTTAAATTTGGAATTTGAAGTCCCTGAAAACAGAATGATAAATACTTATGTAGAACACTTAAAAGCCAAGTCTTAATCTCTAACCCAGAACACTAACCCAGAAGCAAATCTTGACAGCAATAAATTGCAGTTGGTTCCATGATCTAAAAGCTAAAATAAAACCTGATCTGCAGAGACCAGAACTATTAAAAGTTCTGCTAGACAACAGTTTCTAAATCCCTCTAAAACTGTAAAAAAGATGCCCATAGTTCACTTTAACGAGAACCTGAAACCACAATAGCTAGCGTTATCTAGCCACTGCAGCAGGGTAACACTACAGTATTGACAAAGCACTGGAGTCTTTAATGGTCAAAGTTTTAATCTACTAGAGGGTCTCGAGTGCTTCAAATTAGATGCTACAACATCTACATTTTAAGTGCTGAAATCATACTGGATAACTAAGTCTCCCCAAAAATGCACAGGTCAGGTGCCAGCTATGTGATACAAAATCAAGTGCCACATACTCTACATACAGTCTTAAAAAAATATAAAAATAAAAAAAAGGTCAAGAGAACAGTAAGAAAGGTATAGGCTTCTCCTGCAAAACAGCTTAAATGGGTAGGCCTGAACTACAGACAGACACTCCTGCCTTCTTATAACCCACAGCTTACAATCTTTCATGAGGGCAGAAGTGTACATTTCTTTAAGCCACTTGCCTGCTTTGTTTCCTTTTAAAACAGCTGCTGGAAGAGCAGCGATCAGCAAATATGATTTTTTTTTTCATATAAAATTCTAGTTTAGCCAAAAGTCAGGTGGTTTAGCCTCTCAGGACAACACCGACTGTAGAAACACTCATCTGAAATTCCAGACCAAACGTGATGCAACTTAGGGAGTTTAAGAAAAGTCTACGGTCAAGGCAGTACAGCGTGGGGTCCTTGGAACGGTCCTGCCCAAGTGTTACTGGAGTTATTATTTTTTATATCACCTCTTGAATCCTCCCCAAACACAAGGGTTTTTTCGCTTTCTTTTAAAAATCCACTTCATTGCAGACTTCAATAGGCTCTTTTTGTTGTCTAAGCTTGTAAAAATAAGTCTTTGTTCTTGTCTCTGAGAATTTTTCAGTGTTCTGCCCTTCACCCAAATGCTGAGCTATTACTTGTGCCTGTGAGCTTTTCAAGGCAAGCAGGTGTGTCCTTACCCATGAACTGACTCTTGATCCACGTGGTTACAAGAAGCTATTTCGTATACTCTCAAAACACCTCTCCTAGAGCCTACCAGGTAAAGCTCATCTCTCTTCCAGATCAAGGCAAATTCCCCACTCTCCTCAGAAATCTATTTCATTGACCCATTTTTGGTTTTTGGTTTGGTTGGGTTTTTTTTTTTTTGGTTTCCTTTCAGGCTCATATACTCACCAAATACCCAACTTTGTCTTTTGGAACTAAAAAATTGGAAAAAAAGGCTGAGTAGCTAGCATGTAATATCAGCACAAAGCCAGAGGTTTGCAATCATTCCTTGCTTGGAACAAGAGAGCCCCAGATTGGACAGAAACACCCAGCCTCAGTATTCAGCGTAATCCTCCACCTGCTAATTGGCTGGATTAAAACAAAAACCACTTCATCACAAACACTTCCTTTTCAGCCTTAAGAGCAATTCAGAGCGGGTTCTGCATCTTGCAGCCTCTAAGCTGGGACATCAGGTTGTTAAAGAGCCTCCACCTCTTGCAGAATCTGAACCCAAGGCACCACTTCCACAGGGTTTTGTGAATTAGTTTACACATCTTCTGTGCTCCAGTCTCCCTGCTGTCTTCAGGAGAGGTAGAGTCCTACGAGTGCAGCTGCAAAGATGCCCTCTCTGGATGTTTTTCCTCACATAAAGGTAACCTTCATTATTTAGGTTAGTGATATTGCTGGAGCATTTTAGAATTCAGAAGACAGGGGGGAAAAAAAACAAACAAAAAAAATCGCTAAAAAAAGAAATTCTGTTACCAACAGCCTGCTTTGGTACCACGATCTTTAAAAAAAAAAAAAAGGATAGTTTAGTGCTTTGTGCATGTGGACTTACTGAAATAATAAGTTACGATCTAAATATACAGCACTAGGTCTTCACAGCAACAATCCCCATTGTTTTCAAATGCTGGAAAGAGAAGGAAACTTTCAAACTGGAATAAGATCCCTTGTACTACTTGCATATCAGTTCAGAAAGAAAATTAGTAAGTAGAAAATAAGCCTTAGTTTCAGCCAAAAAAGATGAAGATATCTCACACAATGCCTTTGGTGTAAGAAAAAGAGATGGCTAATCTCATATCAGGGTCAGCCCTGCTCTGCTGCAGCCTGAGAATTTTTACCAATTACCCACGTGATTAAGTTTATTCAAACAAGAATCATGCTTTTGTGCAAACAATATCAATAAGTGCTAGCAGTATTAGAGATCAAAGTGAAAAATATAACCAACTCATATTATATGTAAGAGCTTTAAGGATGCTGTAACAAATGTGCATTTCCAGACGAGCACAAACTTTGGTGGTGTTGACATTAAAAAAAAAAAAACCCCAAACCCCACTGAAACGTGGAAGAGTTATCCACAAAAGTCAACACAGAATCCAGACGTGTGTTGTCCACAGCATACACCATTCTGTGGGTTTTCAAACATCCCACATGTCAATTGACAACATCTTTTAACAGAGTATACACAACAATAGATCTATTCAACATACACAAGATGAGCATGTTTTGGTTTTGCACAGAGCGCAATGACTGACAGGCCAGTCTCATACTTGGGAATCTCTTGTTAAAGCTCCCACTGTCACAACTGTCACATCTTCCACTGGATTTCTGTGATGCAGATAAGAGGGGTTTTCAAGTAATTAAATTTGTCTCACGTACCTTCTGTATTTCAAGAATTTTACTTAAGCTTATTACTTAGAAGCACTCTGGACTCTACTTTCAAGCTCTATTATGTCTTTCCTTTTAATTGTGCAACTAATCACTGCCTTTGCCAGTGACATTAAACTTATGCATCGACACAAGAGTTACTTTGGGCAGGGAATATTTAATGCACATGTCTAGCATCTGGAACAGCACCCCTTCTGTAGTTCAGCATCCAACCAAGAAATTATGGCTTAGCTTGAAAACTCAGGCTGCCAGGTGGCTTGTTTGGACTCTTTCAGCTTGTTAATTCTGGAAGAGTCTCTGGTGCGATCTCTGGACACAGACAGCATGTGCATTTGCAAGGCGCCTGGGACAACGGGGGGGTGTTCCACGAGACAAAGGAATTAATCAGAAAAGCCCAACCAAAACCAGTTATCATAGTTTTCTTCTTTACTACAGCAATTTAGGCCACGCTGTGGAAAAGACTTAGGGCACTTTAATACTACAAATATATAAAAAACTTAAATCTTCCCATTTTAGCATTTGGTTTGTTGGCTCTAAAACAAGACACTCTACTGTAATACGGGATAGTATCAGTTCATGCACAAGCAAGTGAATGAGCCAATAATCCACTAACTTGGGCCTGAAACAGTTTTGTTTTGTTTTTTACTTTTATCTTGATATTCTGCCAAATTTGTGATCTTCTAGAACATGAGGGCTGAAAGTCACAAGTGAATTTCAAGACTATAAAAAAAAAAAATCAATCAGTGAAAGCATTGTTTTTCATATGCAACTCTTGATGCTCATATTTATGGAAAAAAAAAAAAAACCACAACCCAAAAACCACAGAGGGAAACACCTTTTGGGTGTCAGGAACATTATCTGGAATAGGCACAAAAACCACTTTATAGCTTTCTGGCAGGTATGAAAATATTAGAGAGGTGGGTGACAGCTTTCTAGAGTCCAGTCCAACAAAAGGTTCATCCGCATACCAATAATAAAACTTCAGTTCTGAGAGAAGACAGGTTCAATGACAACCTTTGAAAAAGGCTAGAGAAACCTCGTTTTGACTCAAAGTAGAACTAAACAGATGTAGAAGCCCAACTGAGTTCACCTGGAGATAGGTTTAACAGAGACAGAAACAAGTTTAACTGGTTCGGGATGTTTCTCTGGTCTCTCCCTTCTCTACAGTTGGGTTAGCACCTGCGGTGAGGCTCACACCTGCACACTCCGTGGGGCCCAGATGTGGGTGTGTACCATCGTCTCCTTGCATGAAAAGGAAACGGAGGTGTGCAGGCTCTCACAAAAGGAGCTGTTGGGTGCTCCGAGGGCTCTGCCAGCCTGCGCTACGAATACTGTGCAGTGAACCTCCTTCAGTGCAAGCGCAGCTCCTGAAAAATGAACCGACAAAGTTCTTCCCCTGAAGAAACCGACTACTGTTCAGGCAAGTTAAGAAACACAGCAGAATCTATGATCAAGATCTAAGATTTGGGGTTTGATACCAAAGGCAGATACATTTTAACACAAGTACATGACAGTTAATGTATGAGACCACTGATCCCAAACTTTGAGCTAATTAACCCTATCAGTGGTCAAGATTTCTTATGGGCCACCAAATTTCATAATATGAATATCTAAACTGAATGCTGTATTTTTTTGCTCCTTCCCATGGAACACAGCCTTGAAATCCCAGCGTTCAGAGATGTCTCAATGATGATCAAAACAAGTCCTCTTATAAATTATGAATATGCTAATACACAAATCCCATTATGAGAAAACTAGCCACTGGGGTTACAAACTTGTCTGGATTATCCAGCTTTTGGGAGAAAGGAGTCACAAAGCTGATGACTCAAAACCATTAGGGATCTAAACAATCAGACTATGAATGACTTGAAAGATCTGAAATAATCACACCATATCAGAACACGCTTTATTCCTCTCTTGTGCACAGGAACACAGAGCACTGAAAACACACACTTATATCACTAGCATTAGTCAGAAGCAGTTTGTGATGCAGAACCAAAATTTCATTTTAAGTGACAGAGACGATGCTCACAGAGGCTCTTCCAGGGGATTTAAAAAACAAACAAACAAAGCAACATTATAGCTTAGATGTAAAAGCAACTGCCATGAGCAGTGCTAGCACTCAGATGATTCAATCTCTGTGAAAATGAGAAGTCTGCTTTTGTAAAGAAGTCACTTAAGCATCACAGTACAAAACCAAGTAAAACCCAAAACCCAAAAGCCCAGGCTCTCATATGCTCTCACATTTGACAGGGTAAATAATCTATGTAAAATAGTTTACCTGCGTATTTTGTGGTGTTTGATTCATCCATGGACCAGAAGCAGTGATCAAAGGCAAACACCTATAAGAAGCACATAAAAAGACAAATTAGGAACTCTGGCTACAAGACCTTTCTCTTAAAGCAGTAAAAATTCATGTCTGTTCAACTGCAGTTAGACTCTACTGTTGCTACAGATCCTAAATCAGAACTGTATAAAGGCTTCATCAGCAGGAATACTTTTGGGAAGTCTTGAGAACTGCAGAACTGCAACACTTATTTTCTAACTGTGTTATACACAATACAAAATACTGCCTACTGTACCCCTTAATACAGGCTTCAAAACACAGCCAAAATCTAATAATTAGCTCCATGCTTCTGCAGGCACTAATGCTGACAGAAGTTTCCACTAGCAGTAATGAAACAGCACCAAAAGGACTCAATGTACAGAACTTGACGAGATGACTATTTAGCAGGTATCAATACAAGACACCCAGAAAGTTTTACCATGGATTGGACTTCTACTGCTCAAAGAAGAGCACTGCTACTTATAATCCTAAGGAGAAAATAAATAGCATCAAATTAACTGCCTAAACTAAGAGTAGAGTACTGAATCTCAGTAGAGGAAGCTCAAAAGTTACAAGCAAAAGATGTAGCTGTATTAGACAAGCTGCTGTAATGAAAAGACTTAATATCACTTCGATCAAGAGTTCCAGCTGGGTAGAAATCAAGTGAGAGTCAATATTGTGCTCAGTGAGCTTGCAGACCTGGAACAGTGGTCCTGTAAAACTACTTCATGTGTTGGAATTTGATCCAAGTTACTTTTTTTTCTGCACATCTGAGAACATCATGGTTAAAACATCAAAGACCAGTGTTTTGACAGCTTTATATCATCACAAACACACCTCAAGCTGTAATGTATGACTGGGGATGAGATAATGATATAGATTCTGTTTACTTTTTTCTTTTGGGATCCCAAGAGGTGGAGACAAAAACAAAAAAACCCGTCTTTACTAAACTTTTCCTGACCCAAGATTTTCCTTGCCTAGTCTTCCAGCTGATCTCCTTAGTGAGACAAACTATGCAGGTCAATGTAGAGCAAGAGCCATGGGCTCCATTAACAGAAACACCAAATTTCCCTGTGAGATGCAGCCTGAAGCGTGGAAGAAGGAGAACAACTTGGATTCACTGTTAATGTAAAATTACTAATACAATCTAATTCACCCGTATATTGTAACCTCTTTCTGTAAATATTTCAAAAGGATAAAACCAGGTAGTACAGTGACCTCACCTTGTTCCCCTTCCCCCATCTTAATGCAAAACACATCAAATGGCCTGGAAAGTAAACAGGATACCAAGACAACACTTAGCCCACAAAAAAGTTAAATGAGTTTTGGAATTCCCTTCTAAAGAGAAACAAACAAACAAAATTCCCCATAATAATAATCTAGCAGGGAGACCTGAGTCACTTATTGCAGCACAAATAGAAAAAGACAACTTCATGGGCCAGGACGTTCCCTGCTGTGATCGAGTCAAAGATGTAGTTTTGCCACTGAACTACAAGCCAAATGCAGCAATTACTTCACCTTACCTTCAGACCTCCACATATGTAGGGGACAGTTTAAATTACTTCTGTGCATTTGTTCATCGTGCTTCAAATCTAAGCATCAAGAACTCCCTGTCATCAGTAAGAACGCTCTTACCCTTTTTCTTAAGGTTTACAGGCCAAGAAATAGTGTTTTCTCACATTCCACTACTATGGAAATTTTCCTCACAGGACTCGGTAACAATACCTAACCTCTCTACGATCAGACAGTCAGCAGTTCAATTGCAAAAAAAAAACCCCAACCAAACAACAACCAAAAACAATTGCAAGGATCCAAATCTACCCAATACCCAGCCTTCCGCCCTGAAACCAAGTATTTTCTGCAGTGGTTCACACATCCTAGTTCAGAAAGGTTACCCAGCTACACATGTTCATCTGTAATTACTTAAATGTCAATAGAGTAGTACTGCAGGCCAATTTAATCTATTGTCCTACATCTTTCCCCCCTGGCTAACATGGAAAATCATGACAGGATTATTCAATGACATTTAATTTAAACACTGATCTTGTAAAGAAACTTCCCAAACTAAAATATGCACTTGCAGCTGAGTGTTTCTCTTAAAAAAACAAAAACAAAAACAAAAAAAACCCCACAATTACTTTTCTACAAAAGGTAAAAATTAGTCAGATTGACTTAGAAAAGTTCCAAAACGATTATGCAATAGGAAGAGAAAAATTCTGTCTCAAGATAAAACAAATGTAAATACAGTGATTTAGTGTATTTTCATACTAAACATAAAAAGCCAGGACATGGACTTATGCTATTTATAAAATCTGTTCTGAAAAATTGCCAAATCCTTCTAACAGAAGTAACAAGATTACGTAAAAACAAAAAACCAAGAACAAAGAGGCCAGGCAAAAAGAAAAAGTAGAAACTGCTGAGGCATGCACTATCTGCAAAACATGTCAAGCAGCTGCAGTAAAATTCTCTTCCCCATTAAAACAGGTGGGCAAAAATTTAAAAGTTACTTTTGATTCGGCGATGACAAAACAGCGAACTTGAACATTCCCAGTATCAATGATTTAAGGAAGCACCAAACCAAAGCAACCTTCAGGGAAAGCTTTTTGGGAAAACAGGTTCCAAATGCAAGAATTTACAGGGTAAGAAATAAGGCACGCAAGAGCAAGAAACTTGGTACCAGTCAGTGATGCTCTTCTGCACATACAGAACGAAGGCATTCTGCAGGAAATGCCTGTAGGACAGTGTCCTATCTGAAGAGTGACTCATTTAATCATCTTTTCGGTACAAAGTTTGTATTGACCTCCAGTGCAGGAACTGCAGGACTTGCAGTCCCAAGAACAGCAGACAAGCATACATGGGGTCAAGATACAGAACTAATGCTACGAAAATATGCTTTAAGTCTCATCTAAGGTGCTCTCTTCCTTCTCCCATTGTCACTGATAATTCTTCCTTGAAAACCAAAATAGTAGCTATTACTTTTTCTTTTGGTAGGAGTATGCAGAATAATCATTCATTTCCTCTTCATTTTTTTCTCCCCAAGACCCATTTTTCTGAAGAAGGTATAAAACCTCCTGTTAATAGGACTAGCAAAGTGATCACAAGTTCCATTAATGCTGAAGTCTCAGATTCAGCAGCCAATACTTACACTGGGCGTTACTGGACACTCAAAATGCTTTCTTAGCTTTTTAAAGAACATTCGAAAGCAAAAATCTGTATCTATTTGTATGAAAATTATCAATTAACTATATCCAAACTATTACCGAAACATATTTGAACAGGGAGATCGGTGACACACAAACAGAACATTTTAAACTTCAAGCACTCTGTGAATTAGTTTTTAACTACATTTTGGAATGTCTACTGTATTTAAGTGTTTTAACATTTAAAAAGCCAATATTTTTTGTTTGAAACTCAAAGTTTAAAATTGCTACCTGTACTTCTCACTAAGGTTTCATGAACTTTCAGTTATTCTTCTAAGCATTTTGCATAAGTCTCTATGACTATATGGATGGTGGGCAACAGGCACAAGCTGGAACATAGGAAGTTCCATTGGAATTTTAGGAAAAACTTCTTTATGGTGACAGAGCCCTGGAACAGGCTGCCCAGGGAGGCTGTGGAGTCCCCTTCTCTAGGGACCTTCAAGCCCCACCTGGATGCAGTCCCGAGTGATGTGCTCTGAGCAATCCTGCTTTAGCAGGGGAGGTTGGACTAGATGATCTCTAGAGGTCCCTTCCAATTCTGGCAGTTCCATAATTCCATGAGTATTTCAGGTTTCTTACTGCTCTGATGTCAATTCCATAGCCGCCGTACCAGGAAGCTTGGTGTATTTTCAGAAGGTAAGCCAAATGGGAAAACCAGGAAAGACGGGTATACTCGTACTTCAAGTGTCTGTACGGGTCAGCATTCCACCACAACCAGATGGATGGTGTTGGCCAGTTCTCAAAAATGGATGCAAAAATCATTCCAGGCTTAGGGATATGAACTTGAGTATGTACTCATTCCTTATGAGATTTTAACTCGCAAACATTACAGCATAAACACATAAAAATGGAAAGTTATGAGAAAGAACTAGCCAGGAAGGGCTAGATCTTGGTACTACCACATCCAGAGTAATCTGAAGTGTGACACACCTAGTGTGCACTAGGTAACAGAGTTACATAGGCCATTACTGGGTTAAACAGAATTATTAACACTCAGTGTTAATAACTACCAGAAATTAAACAAAATACTTGTTCTGGTAACCAAAAAGTTTAAGTTACAACAAGATACAGGTCTTTGATTCAGATTTCTTCAGCAAAAATCTGCAGCAGTTTTAAGGCAGCTGTTCATTATTATTTTGTGTTACGGCTTCCACAGCAAAACAGCAATGCAGGTTCATGCATGTGGCTTAAAAATGAGATTGTAGATTTTTAACTAGAAGAGCCACTGTGCCTGACTGCTACACAGCAGAAACAGAAAAGACAACCAGGAGCTATTCACATTTTAAATATGCAAAACAATATTCCACAGAACTCGTTTTTATTAAAGCCCCCAATCAATGGCTTGAAGAATTAATGATTTTAAGGGTTTATACATGCCAGTAAACTTATGTGAACTACTTACAGGTAATGAGTACCATACCCAGCATTAACTGCCTGCCAGATTAAGCCACATGACATAATTAGTTTAGAAAGAAGTCTAGTTTCACATTCATCATTAGCTGTTTGGAAGCCTAATCCTTGGTATAGACTAGACTGAATTTGGGGCTTCCAGCGTTTATCAACCCAGACCTAACATAATCCCTAACATACTGACTAGGTAGCTAAAAATGTTGTAAATGCAAAGCTAACATTTAATAGCATTTCCACCTGACCAACAGATGGCCAATCTTTTTGTTTGTTTGTTTTCAAAGGAAAAAAGTTACACTGGACAGGTGTGGATATTGCTCCCATGAACCTCGATGAAGCAGTCAGTTTGATGTGTAGGGTGACTTACAGGGCTAACTACAGATTGCTAAGAAAAGCAAGGGAAGAATTTTAATTCAGCAAGCAGTTGTTCCTACATCACAGGATGGTTACAGTTGGAAGGGACCTTGAAGATCACCTTGTCCCACCCCCTCCGCCATGGGCAGGGACACCTCCCACTAACCAGGTTGCTCCAAGCCCCATCCAGCCTGGCCTGGAATCCCTACTACAACTGCTGATGGAGTTAAGTCATAAAGGAGATACATTAGAAAACGGCAAACAAAGTCTACACCAGTAAGCTTAATGTAACTGGCAGTCATTAAAGAACTGAAGAAGAAGTTGGTCACTTTATGAAGAACACAAGAAGTATCACAGAAGAGAAAATGTGAAGGCAGCCGTGGGCATAGCTTACAAACCTCAGCTCAGAACAATCTTTCTACCTTTGCCACAAGATTAAACTAAAAGCCCAAGATTAGCAATATACTTAAACTCCACGTTTGCAGAAATAGCAAAACACCCTAATAGCTTTATGGAATGTTTCTGCCACAGCTTCTGAGCTACCAAGTTGAACTGGGATCACAATTCACCCGTGACTGATGATAAACTAGCTCATTTAACTAAAGATAAAGAAATTGCAAATGTTATCAAATCTTTTTTTAAAAAAACCAAACCCTAATTTGAGGATTAGCTATGTGCAGTACCCAAAAACGTATAAATCATGAAACATCCAAAACTCATATCACATCTTTATAAACTCACAAAGCCTATTTCCACTGATGGTAAGAATCATATTCTGCCTGCCTTAAACTGGTAAACATTTCGCACATCTTAAGTTTCGGCATTACAGCTCCAGGATGTTAATGACCATCTCAATACCTAACACTAATGTGATATAAATGCACAAGTGTGCAGCTGTTATGTTTTTGTCACAGAAATCCAAGGCCATAATTATGTTCTCGCATAGTCTCAAGGATAACTTTATCTGCCTACAATGGAACATGAACAACATACTACAGAAAATGAAGGCTCTCATAAGGAAGTTTTTTATGAAACTACAACAACATGAAGGAATGATTGCTGCTTTTTAAAAAAAATAACAATGATTAAACTTTTTTGTATTAGCTATATTAACTGAGATTGATACAAAAACTTTATTAAATGCTTTCAAAAAAACCTGAGAAACTAAAAACCAAGGCAAAAAAAAAATCAGTGCAGTACATTTTAAACTGTAACGTCAGTGTTACTCATTTTCACCTGCTCTGACCTTAAATTACATATTTTTGTTTTTTTCAAATATGATTATTCATGTTAAAATAGTTTGCTCCATTCTTTGCTCCCTATTGGGAATAATACACATCACTTACACAGAGGATGTTATCTTCTGACACTTAAAAAAATTAATAAAAACAATAGATATTTAAGGTTTTACATATCTATATATATGTGCACACACATGTAAAATAGCTGTCTGAACTATAAAGTACCTAGTTATCCACCTAAGATTAATATATAGATCAATATCCATCCCAACATCTATTCCCGTAAGGCCTACAGAATGCTGTGCTATACCCAGAAGTCACATCAGACTTGCATACACTCTTTCTTGGAGATCTACAATTTGAAGAATAATGTAAAAGAAAATCTCATTCAGAGCCAACTACAACTTTCTGCTGTAAAAAAAAGTACCATCCAACAGAAACAGAAAGGACAAGATTATTGTTAAATTGCTGAAGCAAAATACCAACACAGTTCTGCATGTGCTGACAAGACGTAGCTCACACAGTCGTTTCACCTTCTCACTGCTACCAGCCCCGTGACCATACTGTACTTGTCATCCCACTAAGGCTCCTTCTCTATACAACAGACACATAAAACTCAGTCTCCCTCTCTTCAACTACATTACAAACAACCCAGAGCATCTTTTCTAGGTGAATTACAATGCACTTTGGCCACCTTTACACAAATTATTAATTCATGAAGATCAATTAGAAAAAAGAACAGTTTGTTTCTTACTAGATGTGTTTTGCCAACATTTAAATACAGTATTTTAACTTCTAAGCATTGCGTGCAATGAAATGTTTTGCCCACAATATTTTCTTACTCTTTCAAATTTTTTATGAATGCATTAAAATCATGGCTTGTCCTGGTCACAGCTCTAAAAAGTCACGTGCCTTGCCTGCATGCCAGTTGGACTAAAACATATTCTTTTGGAATTATGAAGTCTTTAACTCAGAAGTATAAAGAATAGATTTATTTTTAACGTATGTTCCCTTATCAAAGCTGTATTGATCACATACTACAAGAACATGCCCAATGTTTCTGCATTGCTCAACATTTTCATGCCGATACAAATGCAAAGAGACAAAATACTTACCTTAGGTGGTTTTCTTGAGGATTGGCAAAAAAGGGAATCAGCAACGGTGATGAGAAGTATGAATACATCATTCACATGAAGGGAAGGAAGCAAAGAAAGAGAAAGGAAAGAAAAAGTTAGTGTATGTTATTACTACAATATGAGCTTTTCTGAAATCCACAATGTATTTAAGAATAACCGAATCAGAAGATACCTTTATTATACACCACAGATTTTTAACCAGTAATTATGAATTAGTAATACAGCCCCACATTAAAAAGAAAGGAAAATGTCAGGCTCTTTATATGTATAAAATCTAACAGCACTGAGCTCCAGAATGAAGACAGGCATCTGTTTTCTTCATTGTGGAAGTCAAAACACAGCCCATCCTTTGCGGCAAAAACTGAGCCTGCAAACCAGCAGCCCAAGGTGCCAGGGTGAAGCCCCACTGACTTCAGCAGTGCTACACATGAAAGACCAAGGCAAGAGTCAAACAAATGTTTCTTGTAGAGATTACAGAAGTGTGAAGAAAAATAAACCCACATTTCCACAGAAAGCCTACACAGAGCATAGGAAGCCAACATAAAAACATCATTACCCTTCACACACAGCTCCGAGTGCTCTCAGAAATAAAGCAGAGACAAGAAACCCCCAAACTAATGACACCAGCTCAGCATTCCTCAACCTGTCCTTAAATGCTTTTACGCTTATGCTGGCAGCTGTAAGTTGACACAGTAAATGAAATCAGTGTGGCTTTTTTTGGTGGGGTTGGTTTCCAGTGAGATCTCTGCTCTGCCTCGCTGCACAGCCCCATGCTCCCCAAGGCCATCGCAAGAGAAGCAGTGAAAATACAGTGCTGAACCAGACTGGCTGTGGCCATCCATGAGAACTACAACCTTAGGCCTGTGTTTAACTTTTGTAGTGAAATAAACCTGAAATGACACGGGGAAGAAATTTCCACTTGCTCTGTACATCAAGGGGGAAAAAAAAAGAAGAAAAAAAATATAAACATTAAAAAATTAAATAAAATAAATACAATAATTAAAAAAAAATTACATTTGTATTTCACAAATGTAGATGAAGAGAAAAAACACAACCAGAAAGGTCCACAGACAAAACAGCACGAGCAGAGAACACAGTAAGGTTTATAATATAAAGATATGGATGAAAGGCCTCTATCTACCCAGCACAAAATTCAAAGATATTAAGAGGCTACAGTCACAGTGCAGAAACACGTGGGATCAAGCCATGCTTTCATCCACCAGGCTCCACATACTAACTCCACCAAGTTAAAGCTGCGGAAAAAAAACCCCAAAACCACCAACACTGAGCCGGTTTTTTAGCAACCCACAACACAACAGCTCAGCAAAAAAAAAGAAAATAAAAAAAAAAAACCAAAGAGAAGCAAATCCACAAATGCATCCTTATGCAATCTTTTCTGCCTACTCTCAGGCTCGTACCTTAGATGACATGTCTGCCTACAACAGAAGTGACAGAGCTGGAACACGGTGTTGGTGTAATGCAAATATCCTTTGCCTCAGAGCCAAACCACCCACTGGAGCCTCACCCTTTCATTAACGGTGGCTGCCCCGGCTCAGCTCACAGCTAGCTCATGGCCAGGTGACTCAAAACTTGTGCAGAATGTGTTCTGCACATCAACTGAAAAATACATTTAGCTGTACCTTGAGTATTTTTCACTTCAATCAATTTTCAGACGTGATGAAAGTCCAGTGCTATCACCTTGTCTAGTCGGAGTTCCAGCATCAGCTCTAAACTTCCAGTTGCTACTTGGAAGAGAAGTTCCTACTGAAGGAAGTCATCCAAGGTTTTTTTGGAAAGCTTTTAAATACACTCATATTTTGAAAAGTAATTCTTGAACACATCAGCCTTCCTAGGGAATTCCTGATAGATTGCTATAGAGGTTCAGCATAAGCCCTGAACAGTTTAATTGAAGTAAACACCAAGAGAAAGTTTATCAACTGGGCTTTTTTCTGAGAGCATTTTTATAAGCCCCAATTGGAAAAGGTACAGAACATCATTGAAGTAAACAAATGGTTTGACAGATTTTAATTTAAAATAATAAAAAAAAAGAAAATTAAGTAATGCAAGCCACTCTTTGTAGGAAGTTTCTTTTTATCTTCCTCTGATGCTCATTTTAAGAAAAGCATAGTAGTGACTTTTTAAACCACTGGTGGACAGCAGAGCTTCCCAGCTGGAAGCTAGATGATCATCACTGATCTCCTGGATTTCAAAGCACAAGGAGCTATAGCTTCCTACTACATGTCACATTCTCCTGCTCCAAACTCCTGGGCTACTAAGACCAAACTAGCAACTCCACATGTCACCTGCTAGCATCACCAGGAGCAACACAATCAAGGGCCTCTGGAATAAGTCAGTTATACTGGCTCACAGGATAGATTTTTTTTTTTTAAGCTGTTTGGAAATTCCAGCTAACCCAACTCACTGTAACCATTATGTTGGCAGTGATTCAGATGGAGACACCCTGAAATACTTGCTTCAATCAAAGGACTCAGACTAATAAATAAAGAACTCTTTACAGTTTACCAGAAATCACATCTGTAGCAGCTTAAAGATGTGCTATAAAACCTGCATTAGCCTCAATCAATTTTTCTCTAAGGTTTTTTGTTTTACTTTGGTTCATTTTTTTTTTTTAATATGTGCTTCATGGTTTCTTTCCCAGAAATCAGCAGCTTTCACCTTCATAAATAATTGGCTTTATCTCAACTCTTACCAAACACTGACTATACATATGAGGTGATTCAGTGTCTCAACCAGGGCGAGGTGAGGGATGACACTGACAGGATAGAGAACAGATCACAGAGATGCAACAATAAGAAGTTTTATTTCCCAGAATTTTTGATTCCATCTAATCATTCATGGTGTCAACATGAATGCCCAGGTATACCTTTTGAATGACAATAAAATCTCCTCTCAAGTGGACAGCTAGTACACTTTGGGCAATTATCGGAGTTTCCTGACCTTGTAATGCATCTGCACAACAGCAGATTTGGGGTTAACCTGACAAAGGGCATGTTCCATCTGCACACTCAGATGGAAGACTGACTTTTCTCACATGCTTAGAACTCAGCACTAAAGTACATACCACCAAGAGTCCGAAAAATATTCTCACAAGCCAGAGGAAAAATTTGAATTTCAATGACCGCAAAGCCCATTGAGTTTCTGAAATTCCTCCTGCCTTTCTCCTTAAGCCATCATGACTTTAGTAAAATATGACCAGAAAGATCTCCTAACTTTACTAAGCAGCACATCTGCTGAGATCTGCTCCTAGAATCTACTCAGGCTTTATATTTCACAACAGTATTAAGCCTCTCCTGTCCTGCTTGGCCAACACATAGTAAGACCACAGAATGTGCAGCTATCTCAAATTTTTATCTAGATGGAGAAAACCAATTTCTAGAAAGCTCTGTGCTAAGGGGAACAGGGTGGTTTTTTTCCTATTGTCTCTTGCTAAAACTAAACCCATAATGCTTCTTACATTTGCTGAGAGAATTAATTCACGACTTCCTCACTGCATCCACACTTTACCATCTACCCACTGCCAGTGACAGAACACAATGAGAGGGGTGCACTTCTCTAGGAGTTTAACAGCAGCAAAGGTTGTTTCAGCCTTTTTTTGTTTGTTTAACTACCTACACTGTTGCACTGGAGTCACCCGTTATCATATAGAAAGTTGATAAAAACTAGCATTACATATTCTGACTAGAAAACAAGTCCCGTGAAATAGGAAGCAAGAGAAGACGTTTTTGCACAACGAGTATCCTGAAGTAGTTGATACTGCCATCTTAAAGACTTCATCGTTTTCAGAACTACACCTGCTTTTTCTCCTGCAGCGAGTGTTGTCAGCATTGCCAACCAAATGTGACTTCTACCACAAGGAAAAACATTTTATACGTCAAAAAACTTGAAATGATTGTCTTTTTCTCCCGTTTCNTGCTAGCATCACCAGGAGCAACACAATCAAGGGCCTCTGGAATAAGTCAGTTATACTGGCTCACAGGATAGATTTTTTTTTTTTAAGCTGTTTGGAAATTCCAGCTAACCCAACTCACTGTAACCATTATGTTGGCAGTGATTCAGATGGAGACACCCTGAAATACTTGCTTCAATCAAAGGACTCAGACTAATAAATAAAGAACTCTTTACAGTTTACCAGAAATCACATCTGTAGCAGCTTAAAGATGTGCTATAAAACCTGCATTAGCCTCAATCAATTTTTCTCTAAGGTTTTTTGTTTTACTTTGGTTCATTTTTTTTTTTTAATATGTGCTTCATGGTTTCTTTCCCAGAAATCAGCAGCTTTCACCTTCATAAATAATTGGCTTTATCTCAACTCTTACCAAACACTGACTATACATATGAGGTGATTCAGTGTCTCAACCAGGGCGAGGTGAGGGATGACACTGACAGGATAGAGAACAGATCACAGAGATGCAACAATAAGAAGTTTTATTTCCCAGAATTTTTGATTCCATCTAATCATTCATGGTGTCAACATGAATGCCCAGGTATACCTTTTGAATGACAATAAAATCTCCTCTCAAGTGGACAGCTAGTACACTTTGGGCAATTATCGGAGTTTCCTGACCTTGTAATGCATCTGCACAACAGCAGATTTGGGGTTAACCTGACAAAGGGCATGTTCCATCTGCACACTCAGATGGAAGACTGACTTTTCTCACATGCTTAGAACTCAGCACTAAAGTACATACCACCAAGAGTCCGAAAAATATTCTCACAAGCCAGAGGAAAAATTTGAATTTCAATGACCGCAAAGCCCATTGAGTTTCTGAAATTCCTCCTGCCTTTCTCCTTAAGCCATCATGACTTTAGTAAAATATGACCAGAAAGATCTCCTAACTTTACTAAGCAGCACATCTGCTGAGATCTGCTCCTAGAATCTACTCAGGCTTTATATTTCACAACAGTATTAAGCCTCTCCTGTCCTGCTTGGCCAACACATAGTAAGACCACAGAATGTGCAGCTATCTCAAATTTTTATCTAGATGGAGAAAACCAATTTCTAGAAAGCTCTGTGCTAAGGGGAACAGGGTGGTTTTTTTCCTATTGTCTCTTGCTAAAACTAAACCCATAATGCTTCTTACATTTGCTGAGAGAATTAATTCACGACTTCCTCACTGCATCCACACTTTACCATCTACCCACTGCCAGTGACAGAACACAATGAGAGGGGTGCACTTCTCTAGGAGTTTAACAGCAGCAAAGGTTGTTTCAGCCTTTTTTTGTTTGTTTAACTACCTACACTGTTGCACTGGAGTCACCCGTTATCATATAGAAAGTTGATAAAAACTAGCATTACATATTCTGACTAGAAAACAAGTCCCGTGAAATAGGAAGCAAGAGAAGACGTTTTTGCACAACGAGTATCCTGAAGTAGTTGATACTGCCATCTTAAAGACTTCATCGTTTTCAGAACTACACCTGCTTTTTCTCCTGCAGCGAGTGTTGTCAGCATTGCCAACCAAATGTGACTTCTACCACAAGGAAAAACATTTTATACGTCAAAAAACTTGAAATGATTGTCTTTTTCTCCCGTTTCCATATAATGGGGTTTCATCACCCCACATCACATTCAGTAGGGACAATTTACATTTGAAAATGAGAATGTAGGTGTAAAGTCCATGTAGAAGGAGATAGAGGGCCAAAGCATCTTTGAAAAACAGGTCCTAGATTCTTTAGACAACACCCACGCAGCCCAATTCATCTCTAATTTGGCTGTGCTAAGAAGCCAAGTTGGTCACAATAGCACTATAATTATAATGTCACATTTTGGGAAGTATTTGGGGGATTCTTCTCCTTTCTCACCACTAGTTAATAAAGATGAAGCAATCATAACCAGCTATGTTAAGTAACCACACAAAGTACCTATAGCAGACAATGAATCAACCACATGGTTTTGCAGCTTGCTCTGTTGAGCTGACTACACCAGAAATCATCATACAAGACACTGAGTCTGAAACACCTTTTTGCTCTCGTCACATGTGCAACCACAGCAAATTCATGGTGCTCACTGTTTCCTCAAATATATCATTAAGCATTTGTACGTAGCAGCTACATAGTCGCTCCTCAGGATCACTGGTCAAAAGAATTCTTACAAGCAACTACCAATATACTAGAAAAGGGAGAGAAGTCTTCAGGCTTTTATGCGATGAGTTAAAAAAAAAAATAGTCTTCTTTCCTCTGTAAGCCCATTGCTCAGCAAACTGAAAAGATTGCCCCGAGAGGTAACAGGAGTATTTTTTTACTTTTACTTTTGAGCTCTCTTTAACCACATTCGACAGCCACAGTTTCCAAAACTTGGTTTCCACACATTTCTCACGTGCTGTTTATTCTGTTGAGAATTCTGTAGTACTAGAAAATTAATGAGTTCTTTATAGAAGTCTGCAGCCTCTTCCCAGCTACATCAAGTCACAACAGGTTATTGAACTTGTTATGCTTTCACACATATGCAAGGGTGTAGTTTTGCGCTCCTCCCCTCTGACTTCACCATGATCTCTTCTTTCACCACTGCTCCAGCATCTCTGGAATCTAAAGACCAGCTGTTCAAAACAAGTATTGAAAGTGGGTTTGGAGCGGTTTTCAATGTTGTTTTGGTTTTTAAATGAGGCTGCCTTATAACTTAGGCTGAGAGTATCACCAGCAGCATGTGTTTGCCTCACTTCAAGGCAGAGGGCAAGGGAGCAAACCAGTGGTAGGACCATCATAAGAGCGCCTTGCTTTATCCCATCAAAGTAACTTCATTGTTTGTTTATCCACATATATATATATATATGTTAGGCTTTCAGAGCGGCTGAGAGATGGCAGACATTCAACACTCCCAACTGCAAACAACGTTAATTATGCAGAAGCAAAGAGATGATGTTTCTCCTATCCTTCACGGTAAGGTCATGCAGGTCTAGGACCTTTCGTTGTCTCAGGGTTTATCACTGCAGGCTGTTACTTGCAGGCTTGATACCAAGCATCCTAAAAAGCATGCCTATGTATTATTAATGGACACTGTACTACTTAACAAAAGTACTTATCTAGAAAAAGGTGGCCGTTTGCCACACTAACAGTTTCAGATCATGATGTACTGCAACTGCTGGCAGCACTGTTTTCTCTACATAGAAAACAGACGTTCATTTGCCCATTTCCTCCTTCCATTTTTTAAATGCAGGAGGTGATCAAAGGAAATGGCAGAGGCAATGCCCTGAAGGGGAACACTGTCCTACCTTTGTGCTTGGCCAGGGCACCTCCTGCAGAGCTCCCTAATGAAGTTGGCATCACAATTCGATACCAGGAATCCTGGCAGAGTTACTTTACATACTGTATGAGCACAGATACATACACAAATAGAGATAACTAGTTACTTTATATCTTGCAAAAGGTGGGCAGCATGTCCTGTATCCATTTAATCCTCCTACTCAGAAGTCTGTTCTATAGACAAAATATTCCTTTGAAGAACAGCAAGAGAAAAACATTTAACAAGTAAAGCAATTGAGCAAGTGCCTGCATAATAAGGTAGGAGCTCATCATAATCAGAAACACCACCAGGAACAGATGCATGCTATAAAAATAGGTTGTTCTCTCATGCTTTATGGAAACGCTGCATCAAGAAGCTGTGCTGCTCACCTCAAACCTACCACACTCAAAGAGAGAAACACCAGGCACTGAGATGAGGATGACAAATACTGCACTGTAAGTTAAACAAAATAGACATTACAGTAGCAGTGTGAATTCCGTGACACTAAAGAAACCTGGAAAATGCCTGGATATTTCACCGTAACAGGGTTCCATTCCAAGATCTTAAGTTCATTCACTGCAGCAGTGAGGAACTACCAAAAAAAAAAAAAAAAAAGCACCACAAATTATGAAACCAGCACAAGCTCATTAAAATCTCATTAAAATAAGAAAAAGGCATTATATTCTGACATTTACAAGACGGAAAACGAATGTGACAACTGCCCTGGCACACCAGTATCCCTAATTTACTTTCACTCCCAAGTTCTCACTATTTTTGCTGCCCAAGGCATTATTAACCCAATGCCAGCAATCTGTTGACACGAAGTTCAAGAAGTTCTAATCTTTACACAAAAGCCTTGGCGTTCATGTAGAAACAACTTCTGCTGACAGTCTGAAAAAGGGCTGATACCTGTCCTACGTGCAACAGCATGCCACTTCGCAAACAGCAATCGCCTTGGGAGAACAGACACCACCCATAAGCAGAAAGACTAATCTATCACTTAGCTAGAAAAAGTGCCCTGTCTACCCTCCCACAAAAAAAAGGCAATGTATCCCATTTCAGTTAATTTTGGTTAATTTCACTGAAAAGGCACCAACTGACTAAAATTGTCATTCTGTTCTGCAATAAATACCTCTAAATCAATCCTGACTGCTGAGACCCTGTCCAGAACCCACCACATTAAGTGATCTATTTTTCTCAAGTCTTTAATCATACTCATTCAAAGCTTATCCACGACTCTTGCTACTGCAATAGAAACCTGCTACACCTATCAGAAGTACAGCATAACCACAAACACAAGTATATTAATCTTAGAATTATAGAATTGCCTATGTTGGAAGGGACCTTTGAGATATCTAGTCCAACCATCAACCTAACTCTGATAAAAAATAAAAAACAAAAAAAACCTGACAACTCATCACTAAACCACATCACTAAGCACTATGTCAACCCCGTCTTTTAAATACCTCCAGGGATGGTGCCCCAACCACTTCCCTGGGCAGCCCATTCCAATGCTTAATAACCCTTTCTGTGTAAAAATTGGTCCCGATGCCCAATCTGAGCCTCCCCTGGTGCAACTTGAAGCCATTTCCTCTTGTCCTATCACCTGTGACTTGGGAGAAGAGACCGACCCCCACCTCTCTACAACCTCCTTTTAGGTAGTTGTAGAGAGTGATAAGGTCTCCCCCTCAGCCTCCTCCAGGCTGAACAACCCCAGCTCCCTCAGCCTCTCCTCATAAAGCTTACTCTCCAGACCCCTCACCAGCTTTGTTGCCCTTCTCTCTAACTTGCTCAATGTCTCGATAACCTCAATGCCTTTTTTGCGGTACAGGGCCCAAAACTGTACACACTTGTTAACATCCAACTAGCCTCATAACAAAATGGCAAAGGAATGCAATTCTACCTATGATTCCTACTCATCCTAGATATTTCATCAAGTAGGCCCAACCCTTTCAAAATTGATGCTTTTCCCCACATTTTCAATAAAACTAATTCAAAAGAATCTAAACGAGGAGATTTTTACTAACTAATCAGGTTCAGTGGGACAAGGAACAGAGGGATGGAAAAAAGAATACAATCTAAGAGCCCAAGATCTGCTAGGTCTGTCGACTAGTCTCGAATGATTCTTAGCCTGAATGCAATGAAACTGTTGTCAGGGCAAACAATCTATTTCTGGAAAGCGTGTGGAAACATATGCTAGAAGTGTTAATAAAATTACCATGCCATTTATTAGGCCTCCATTATTCTTATTTGGTTACATTTATTACCACCGCTCTCCAAGAGAGCAACACCCCAAGCATGAACTTGGATTTTAGCTCTGTGTGCACGCACTCCATTGCGACTCTCACACCCAACCCACCAGTCACTTGGGTCAGCTACTCCCAGTTATTAACTACCTCCTCAGTCTCCAACATCAGTGGAAAACATTGCCTTTCAATGCTACTGCTCCATAGAATCTCCTTCAGAAAAACTGCCTGTAAGAACCATGAAAACGCTAGGCTGCACTGAAGATACATCCCTTCTGCAGCACTGGCTCAAAGCTATCTGAAAAATACACTCCCATTTATCACTATATACAGTAATTATTGCAAGAGATCACTTTTCAAAGGCATGTGAAGGAAGTTTGCTAAGCAATTAGCATTTCATAAATTAAATTCCACTTTGTGAGTTTGCCTGTTCAAAACTCAAGCATTACAATTTGCTTCAAAGCGAGTAAGAGTAATTAGCAGCTTTGTTGACAAGGATCAAGACAGATCTCTAGTCAGTGGAAAGACTATGTACTGGAAAGAACTAAACTGCAGGTGATAACTGAGTAACGGGATCTCAACCTTGGCTGTAACACCTTACTTTCCTCAGTAATTGGGGGGGGACAGACAGGGGGAGAGAGAAGGAAAAACCCTCACTCTTTTTGCTGGGAGAATTATTATTCAAAATTATTATTCAAATCTCATCTGCTTTATGTTCCTAATGAGATTTCAAGAAAGATGCTAATTGGACATGACACTTCATCCTTTCCCACAGCTCTGCAAATATATGTTAGCATTCTTTTACTGCAACTAGAGTATGAAAAGCTGGCTGAGACTAAGTAAAATTCACAAGTAACTATTTTGGTTTCAACCTAGCCTGCATTTTTAGTGACATATTAAATTATCAGATCAGCAAGAAAATACTGTTCATTAATTTGTATTTGAAATGAAAACTTTCCCCAGGTTTGATGACAACATACGTTAGCATTGCAATTTCTGTCACTTCACTAAAAATATTTCGCAGAAGGTGTATGTCAGCTGGCTGCAACACCAACTGTTGTGGTGACTCTGAGATTAAACTATTTGCTTTAACAGACAGCATTAACAACTGCTACCATTTGCCAGAAAATGGACACTATGCAGAGAAAGGTGATGATTCATGGCATAAAAAATGTTTGTGCAGAACAATACACCAAGAATGTAAACTCAAATCAATTTATTTAGGTAGACTTAAATAGACGAAGTGGATAAGGTCTCCTGAGCTGTTGCAGGACCAACACCTAAAAGTACCACGGGGACTTTATTCTTGCATAGCACTCCTACAATTGAGATCTCTAGAGATCTCTTCACTGATCTCTACAAAGCTTAGGCAGTAATCTAGTTAGCTTTAGTAACCTACCGTGCCATGAAACAAACCACAAAAGTTACCCAAAGGCTAGAAATATTCCCCAGTGCGTGCTCCAGGTTTATCAGTTCACAAAACAGCTAACACTCTTCACAGTGAGAAGACATCAAGCACCAAGTTACTGAACCCAGCAGGGAAAAGCACATCCTGAACTCTTTTTTAGAACCTGAGAACAGATCATTTCCAGCTAACAACTGCAATGGCACTCACAGATTTCCTACCTGAGGGCTTCAGACAGAGGTTAGATGCTTTTCTGGTAGATACCAGAGAGGTAAACGAGTTACTGAGCTGAATACCTTGTCAGAGAACACATCCTATACAACAGGGGAAGTGAAACCAACAAAATTTAACAGGTTCCCCCTTCCCCAGTTAGCCCCGAATTTTTGACATTTTGTATAAAAGTTACTTTGAGCCACAAAGTTTTCCCTTTTTCCACAGCGAAACTTGCAGGCGAGACCTCTCTATCAGGCATTATGCTAAAAGGTGCACTTGGTAGTAACAGCAACCACCTCCTCACCGCACGCCGTGTTTTAAGACACAAATGAGAGAAGCGACAAACACTATAGAGCGACCTCTATACAACCACTACAACCAGCACAACTAGCACTGTGGAAAAATAAGCAAGATCTCTAAATTTTCCTAGACTGAAAAATGAAGTACACGCCGTCTATATACAACAAAATAGGCAATATTTAGACCTGTAGCAACAGGAAGTGTCTAACATCTTTCCAGGACTAAAAAAACCAAGTACCACTTTATGGCTGGAATAGATGATCTTAACGGACCACAGATTAAAACACCCAAATGGTATTTGAATCCAGTAATTCTTATTCTAGATCTACTTGAATCCTAAATGGATAAAGTACTGTTCTTAGGAAAGCCTGGCTTTATATGCTGGAGAATAACAGAATCAGGAAAAAATTTAAAAAATTAAGAAGTTAACAATTTGGGACTGGAGGATTTTCCCTATGAGGAGAAGCTGAGAGAGCTAGGGCTGTTCAGCCTGGAGAAGAAAAGGCTCAAGGGAGATCTCATCCACGTATATAAACACCTGAAGGGAGTGTCCAAACAGGACAGCACTAGGCTCTTTTCAGTGCTGCCCAGTGACAGGACCAGAGGCAACAGGCACAAACTGTGACACTGGAGATTCCCCCTGAACATCAAGGAACAGTTTTGCTTTGTAAGGGTGACCGAGCTGTGGCACGGGTTGCCTGAGAGCTTGTGGAGTCTCCCTTCTTGGAGATACTCAAAAACCCCTCTGGACATTGTTCTGAACAACTGGCTTTAAGTGGCCCTGCTTGAGTGAGGGGGTGGACCAGGTGACCTCCAGACATCCCTGACAACCTCAACCCTCCTGTGAAAAATGCTAAAATAAATTTTTTAAAGACACTCTGGCATACAGTAGTAACATGAACATTAGTATGAGATGTGATCTGCAAGGTTTGTGATTCAGGAATCTGTAACCCGTAATATCATCCCAGATTTGTGTCTACTAAAGTCAATAAAAAAACACCTCTAAAAATTCTTAGTGTGCTCCCCCACATCAACCCATGTATCTCAGTTCCATGTGAAGACATTTTCAATGTGAAATATAAAATTTGTGGCCGCTCAGCAACCTTCAGTGGGGCTTCACACCTGGTTTTTATGACTGAAATTTCTTCCCATCTCCAAAAAGATACAGCCAGCCTGCTCTGAAAAGTATTATTCAGTGTGCCCCTCAAAGGGTGGTCTCAGGCAAGGACCGGCATCCAGGTTTCCCCTACTGATTTTCAGCAAACAAGCTTGGACAATACTACAGTAACATCACAGTAGCAATTTTTAGTTTGCTCTGGCAGATAAAGCGGGTTTAATTTAACCTCTCTTATCTTTAGTTCTAAGCAGATGGTCACAGTCAATTACCAAGAAAGTGATGGTTCTGTACAGCTCCAGTGTAAATGAAATGCTTAGAGACAAACCCTGAAAGAAACCTCTATAAGAGCCAGAAGCTATAAAGTACAAATTCAAATAATTCTTCTACAAAAAATAAAGTTTGCGATGGGAAGTCAGAAATATCATAAATGGTTAAAACAGGCAAAGCTGGTTTTCTACTGACTCTGCATACAGACTCTGCCTATGAAGTTAGGGAAAACAGAGCTTTGAAGCACCTCACTGGAGAATGAGTTCACAGCTAAATGCAAGCAACTGTAGTGTATCATCCAAACTCAGAGGAGCAGCATAACTTATAATTATTTGCTTTGTTACAACAGGCTTCATTTTTACAATGCACACTACAGAGTTGGCCTCTGTCCCATAAAAATCGCAATGTTTTGGACAACGAACAGCAATGCCACAGTGTAAGGCAAAAGTAAGATTCCAGAGTATTGCAAGCAGTTCTCAACATCAGAAATGTTGATTTCAAAAAGTAAACATGGACAAGAATCACAGGATCACAAGCCTGGCTAGAATGCAGTTTCAGTGAATGTTACAAGAGAGCATAAAAGATACAGAAGTCATGTCAGACTTAGACTCTGATAGTTCTTAAGGCCTAGAAAAAACTCACAAAATTATGGTGCACAAGTCATTAATGTGATCAAAGAATTACCGAAGAACTGAAACAGATTTTGAGTATTTCCCAACAAAACAGAAACAGAAAATGCGATATGTCTATTCTTACAGCTAAGAAGTGAGATCACATCTGCCAATATACATTAACTGGCTGAACAAAGCAGTAAAACAGAGAGCAAGGATCTCCAGGTCACAGAGCGTAGAGCTGTCACGGGCAACGATGCCGTAAGGTCTTCTGCGATGGAGTCTGAACAGTTCAACGACAGTTACATCGTTCTGCCTCATGGAAGTCTATTCATTCTCCTGCTGTCCAGAAACCTTTCCTGATTTGTGATATTGAAGCAATTTAGTGTCACTTATCTGTTCTTGTACCAACACCGTCCTGTAATTTAACACTTCAACCTAACACAGCTTTCTACATATGCTCTCATGTGTTTCGCTTCCCTCCTAGCTCTAAATACACTTTCACCTAGGTTCTGCAGTCCTCTAGCCATCTTAACTTCAAATCAGCTTGAATTTATATTGCTTAAAACATAGGGAATCTGAAATGTAGAGAATATGCCAAAAGAGTTTCTACCAAGCATTTTTTAAAAGGGCATTGTTCCTATGTTGTATTTATACCGTGTTGCTAATAAAATAACATTTATATTTAAATGGTTTGGAAAATGAGAACACGCTTAAAAACAAAAATATTTTTGCATAGACTGTATAACTGTTTAGTCTTTGCTGCATTCCTACAGTACTCTTGAGGAACCATTGCAATCCACAGAACTCAAAGGGAACTGTGACAAATTTCAAGTTGCATCACTGATCAGGCAGAAAGGAGGAGGCAAGAATGATAGAAATAGCTTAATTTTTGAAAGGTGAAGAACTACTTTCTTTAACAAGTTCTCTCTGAGAATGTCTCAAAAACAGAGAAAGGAAAACTTTGAAAGCAAAGATTGTATTTTTAATTAGACTGCAGGTGACATAGATTTCACTCTGCAGGGGATGGGGGAGGGGAAAAACAGGTAGAGTTGCAAGTGCACATGCTGGGTTTCAGCTGTGAAGCAGGATGAGTAAGCTTCAGACTAACAGACACCAGCAACACTTGCCCTAAGAATACCACACGCTGATTGTTCAAGAGGTAAAGCCAGTTTAAGAAGTTTCTGCTCTTCCCCAGTTTTTTTTGCTCCCAGCTCCGTGCCACAGTCTGTCACATTCTGCTGTACCTCTGCCAGACAAATGCGGGGCAAGGGGGGTTGAAATGTCACGGGGCAGTATCAGTTTGCTTTGCCATTCTTAAGTTTAAAAAAATCACCAATTTAGAAAATCAGAAGCCAGCTGTACCAATGAAGGGAACGTGCGCAGTAAACATCAATGTGCAATTGGGAACACGAACCCAGGGAGAGAGAGGTGAAGTCAAACATCACTGGCACATCACAAGAGGCAGATACTGTCTCTAGACAGTCATTAATTCCTTTAATGAAGCCACTTGATGAACACAGCAGAAAACTTAGCAGCAGCCTAATACGGCTGCAGGACACAGGCACATTGAAAAACTTCAGTCAGAAATTACTGGTATGTTGGAGCTTCATGGCCTTTGATGATTTTCTTCCATATTAATTTATTTAACTATTTTTAATAACATGGACTTTTAAAAGTGACACTATCGTGTCACAAAGTCCACAGTTTAATTACGGGCATTTGCTCTGAACCCACCCCCTGATAATTTAAGGTGAATCCCCATATTTCTGTAAGATAACAGACAGTAAATAATTTTTCCTTCTGCTGTTCATGGATGTACAGATCTCTAATGATACCTTCTCCTCCCCAACTGTCTTCTTCTAGACCAAAGACTTCTCATTTATTGGTTCCTCATGTAAAAGCGGGGTAGCTCGCCACCATTACTGCCATGTTCTTCCTAGTTCCAGTGGACATTTTTCAGACAGGAGGGTCAAAATAAAACACAGCCATCAAGACCACGTTGCAGCTTCACCAAGACACGAAGCTTCCTCCCCTGCCTCCTTCCCTGCCTTTTCCTAACATGCTTCCCCAGTTGGCTGTAAAGAGGTCCCTTGCTATTTGTCACCTGTGTGCTGAGAACTAATCTGCTGTTTCCTTTGAACGAGCATAACTCCAAGATGATTCTCCTGAGAACAGGGACCAGAAACCACGGCGGGGTACATAAGGTCAGAAGAGCTTTGCACTTCATGGCAAGTTTCGTGTCCCCTTTTCTCAGCCAGCCACAACCCACCTGAAGGTCCTCCCACACTCTCAACAAAACAGCAGCAGCAGCAGCACAGTGGTGCCAATATATTCTGTCAGTATCCACTCCTTCTCCAGTTAATTTATAAAAGAATATATATCAGACCAACCAGAGACTTCTTTAGGACTTCACACAAGATGTGCAGGGGTAGGGGAGAAGGTTTTAGTTGGACACATGGCTCATCCCTACTGAGACTCTGATTTTTATTAAACAAGGAAAAACAAAAGTCGCAGTCCCTGGGTCACGAATGGCTTCTTGTCCTTCAAAACACTTGAATCACAAATAAATATCAGTGCCTTGTTAGGTTAAAATAACTCATTGGAGCCTGTAAAATTATTTTGAGACTTGAATATTCTAATAGTCATTTTACAAAGAGGCTAAGGAAACTTGCAGAAAGAGTATGTCCCTTCTAAAGGGACTAAAATCACGTGTGAGACCTTGGCTAAACTACCCACCCAATACCATTCACATAGGAATCGCTGAAAAGCACTGTAGAAAACGATGAAGTCAGATTCTTAAGAATGCTATCCATACTTTTGCTAGACTACTTTTTAAATTAATTAACAGTGTTGATAAGTTAACAACATAATCCCTCGATCAGCTCTCTCCAATTACTTGAAATGATGATGCCATTACTAATGCAACCATTGTTTCAGAAGAAAAAGTTGCCAATTAAAAAATGCAGCAATTTGAAAAAAAGACTGTACAAAAGTCCAAAACCAAAAGGACAGTACCGAGTTGGGAAATACAGCAAAAACATCCTAATAGCTTAGGACCTGTCTGCACAATGAAGTCTAAAGCTTGGAACATGGAACAATATTCCTTACTTTTTTTTTTTTTTTAAATATGTGGCAAACAGATTTGTGCCCTCATCCAATTCAAAAGCTGCATCCAAGAAATAATACTTCAGGAGAAAAGCAAGGCTAGAGACAGGATTTTTGCTTCAAAATCTAAAGGGCTAAAGTATTTGCTTTATTCCCAGGTTGCAATGGAAAATTCTAAAAGCACCTTAGCTTTTCTGTCCCTCACATTTTAAGTAATAGCGAGGACCAAGATAAACATAACACACAAAAGCTTCCTTCCAATGTAGACACACCTTTCCATCTCCATTAGCATAGTATAAAATCAGCAGCTACATTTTGGGATTGCAATTCTCTTTCTACTTAATGTATTTTGTGCTATCTGCCACAAAAATGCATGTTCTTTGTGTGTCTTACTGACCACACCTGTACCTACTCCTTTGTGACACATCTGTAAGTATGTAGTCAACAGAAAAGGATAAATGCAATTATTTAGTATTTAATGTGTCTTTCCTAATCTAAGCCTCCTCTTTTTACATGAAGGAATCTGCCCCCAACAGATACAACAAAAACTCAAAAGCTTAGTATAACATTTCCTTTAGTTACACATCAGTTGTACAAAAGTTACTGCCAAGTTAAGCCAAAAATAAGTTAACTGAACAAAATAAGGATATATAAAAATGGTAACCTTTTAATAGAATCCTAGCTTTTCCAAATGGCGCTTTTTTAGCATTTTCTAGAATAAGTACTTTAGTTATTAAGAGAACAGTAACTCTTGACTCTTGGACAGTTACTAATGAGATAAATTTTATAGAGCACTGCAAGGAGTATGAAGAATTTTTCAAATCCTCTCTCATGCAGAAAATTCTCTGGAAGGTAAACATTGCATACATCAAATAAAATGCAATGCAAGCTCGTCAAATTGAAAATCACTAGTACCATTGCACTTCCTTTGGGGAGGGGAGCCTCCTTTGTACACCAAAAAGTCTCATCAAATCCTATCCTCTCCTGGTTTTGTTCTGTTGGTGGGGATCCCACGCTCAAATCCCATTCTAAAATGCATTCATTCTTTATTTCAATGCATGAATATTTCAAGCATAATGAATAAAGTCTTCAACTTTTTGGGTAGCGGGAGGGAAGAACAGGAGGGTAAGTGGAAAATAATGTTATTTTTTCTTCCTTATAGAATTAAATGACAAATTAGCAGTCATTTCCCCATGCACCATGGTGACAGATATCAGAAGTGGACAGTGCTCATTATCTCTAACTTTTACCTCACCGGATGTAGTTGGAGCAGCGCAAGCGCTAGTGAGCCAAGGTCCTTGTGCCTTCAGCTTAAGGTATAAAGGGCCACAGATGCATCAGCAGCCCCCCAGCTGCAATCTCTACACAAAACCCCACAGTGACAGCGCTGCGGACTCGTGCCTCTGCACAAGCGTGGCCATTGCTTTGTCCATCCCTAGGTGTGCTACAGCAGAGGGCTACCTTTCTCTTTGTTAAGAGAAGAGACGTGCAAAGAGCAACCATAAAGTAGCCCCTGCGAAGTCTGCACCGATCAGCAGCGCTGTCACAGCAGCGAGATACCAAGCAAATGGGCACAGAGCACCAAGAGGCTGCTCTGCAGTAAGCAACTCAAACCATTTCAGAAAGGAGGGCAAAAAAATAACAGGGCAGGCAGAAGACAGACAGAGAAATTCCATTAAGCAGCTGACATATAAAATCTGTTTTTCACCTTTCTGCCTTGACGTATTTTATTACAACTACACATAAGTGGTACTCATATCCGACAGCTTGATTATTTTCTGCTGCTCTTCTCCTCAAATTAAGTTGGTTTTTGTTTGTTTGTGGGTTTTGTTTGTTTGTTTGTTTGTTGGGGAAAAAAAAATAAATCACAGTGCGGAAGAACTGGAGGGAAACTAAACTAATTAAAGAACACTTTGAAACAAAATGCTGACATATTGCCAACGTTAACTTTGGCCTGTATTTTCAAGAGGGTCTTACTAATCTACCTCCAAACTATTTGTGCCTTGGAGATTTTGGATTGAACTCCACTGTACTAGGCTGACCTCACATACAAACTCCAACTCTTAAGTTTCAGGTTTCTGTCTATTCTTTAACCATTTTTCCATGGATATTTTTCAGATCTTGTTTTAGCTTCCATGTGGTTTAATATTTGTTGTAGCAACACGATAATGAAATATACAAATCACTGCAATCACACAGCTCTTACAAAAACACGAAGACGGCATTTATTCCACTTGCAGAGGAAGTGTATCCTCAATCTCCAAGCCAAGCTTTGTGTCGGGCACTAGGTATACAGCTTGGACACAGAACTGTATAATGGAAACACTGAGAAGTTCTTTGCCATAGCATCGCTGGCAATATAAATACCCAAGATCACAAACATTATCATCATGTGAGCATTCCAGGCCAGCCTATAAATAGCAATTCAGAAAGAACTGGCCTCTCTCGGTTACAGTGCCTCAGTACAATGTCTGTCTGCTAAAAATATCAACTGAAGTATGTTCAGTAACAGCACGCAATGAAAATAGGTCTGTCTGAATTTTGTGAATTAAATAGTTGTTTATACACCCCATCTTATTTATTAAAGTGATGATAATTCACAGGACTTTTGTGATGGACTTCTGATTGAGCAAATGTACACTTCACATGTAAGTGTTACCAGTATTTGATTTATTTAGAAATACGTGTATTCACAATATTTTCCTTGATAATGAAGTCCTACTTCAGGGCTTCTTCAGAAACAGCATGACTAAGTGCCTGTCTTCATAGTGTGATGAGAATTTGTGATTCAGAAGTTACCTTAGGATTCAGCAACAAAAGAATAGGATACGTGATATTATGTAAAGATTATTAGGGATAAGATGCTCATCTACATCTATCTACATAGGTTATAAGAACATACATTCAAAGAAAAATGATTGCTTTGCATAAGAAGATACACTGTTTTGATACTGTTAATTATTTTTCCAGAAAAAACCAACTGAACAACAGATTCATATTAATGTTTACATCACGTATTCATACAATAGAGGGAGTGGACACATTCCTCAGGTAGCAGATCAGTAGTACGCAAGGTTTCAGAAACAATCAGGACTTCCTGAGAGATAATGGAAAAGATAATTCATGTATTACTCAGGATAGGCTCACACATTTTGCTTTGCCAAAAAAGGAAAGCATTAGACACTGTTAGGGAAGAAAATGACTACTTACTTGAGTAAGTATTAATAACTCCAAAATTTATCAAAGGCTACAAATGTTGATTTTAGCAATTCACGTGGACATAAGTAAAAACAAAAAAACTACTTTTGTGCCTCTGCAGCATGCTTCACCCCGTGTACTTTCCATACCTCAGCCACTTCTGTTACACTGTCCCACGGGGGGGGGGGGGNAACCCGCCCCGGGGGGGGGGGGGGAAAAAAAAAAAAAAAAAAAAAAAATTTAAACACATGTCCCAAACTCATTATCTGATTTTGCAGTGGCACCTATCAAGCTGCTCCTGCGAGCAACGTGTGCATGTCTGAAATCAGTCTTCCTTGTATGCATGTCCCTCAATTTTGTCATTATCTTTAAAGCTTTTAATGAAAATGAGTATGCCAGGCCTTTTTTTTTCAGCTTTTGCCAGACCCGTAAGGGATTTCAGCTCCACACAGAAGTAGGAGTAGCAAAGAGCGCTCCGAATGACGGTGCAGATGAATGCGAGATGAATGTGCGTGCCTTGGCGAGCAGCCCCCTTTATTGTAAGGCCCAGAAGAGGGACGGGCTGCCACAGCTTAGAAACTCGTTCTGGAGACATTCCCAGCAAAGCACTAACACAAGACCCAGCAGCACACCGTGCCACAACAGAAACCAGTGAGTAACCCAGACCCGCAGCTGAAGACCACTGGGACAGCCAGGGTTAATTAACTGGACACCCAGCCAGCACTCCTTGTGTCCGGGAGTGGTGGCACCCTGGCAGAGCTACTGACCTCCTCTTGTTCTCCTCCCTCTCACTTCCAGTCAAGATCTGACTCCCAACCCTTATATGTTTTTGAATGCAAGGTGTGCAGGTGGAAGAGTTTGCTGCTTAGAAAATTAGAGGCTGGGTAACCTTCAGCAAGAAGCTTCTAGAGAGTTTCTAAGAGGAAAAAAAGACAGGGGGTGGGGAGGCAAATCTAGGAAACCGTAACTCTTGTGTTCCACTTTTTTAGTCATCAGTAAGTTTTTATTTATTTACCATACAGCATTAAAGATTTGAACTTACGAGACAAGCTATTAAGCGTGGACTGAGGAAAAAAAACCCAAGGTAAGTAACCACAAAAGACAGAAATCCCTTCAGAACAGCAACAACGCTGAGCCAGTGCCAAATAATTTTTGTGCAGCAGGCTGGCACATTTTTATTTAGCTGCAGTTACAGACCTGCTTCAGAAACTCAAATATTATGCAGATACTAAAAATAAATAAAAAATAATCCCAGATATAATTGGAAACTAAAGCATTCTCAGTGTTTAAATCAACTAATTAAGTCTCAGTGAGGGACAAATATGTAAAGTGTAAACACTAATTGGTTCTTTTCTGGAAAATCCAGGCACAGCTTTTAATAGTCTAAATCCCCTATCCTTCTAACTACATCAGTTGATTATAGATTCCATTTAAAGGACATTAAATAATAGCAATTTCAAATCATAGATTTTATTCCTGACTAGCAGGACAGATCTGTGTCCTGTTACCAAAAACTGCTCTGAAACACAGAGAATGCATGTGAGACAGTTTCAGTTTCCAAGTTGCATGTTGAAACAGGAATGTGCTCTTTTGTTCTATTTTTTTCCCCTCATTTAATCATAATGAAGTCAGTTGTGACATTACAACCGTTTCCAGAGCAACAGTCCAGTCAGATGTGATGAACAGAAGATAAGGGTGGGCTCAGGAGAGCTCTGTAACCCACTGGTGATCTTGATGGGAAATTCAGCATAAATCTGTTTAGGCCAAAGAAGCAACTGGATTTGTCTATAAGCAAGGACAGATAATTTCACATAACGGGATCAGACTTTAGATCAACAATGAAGAAATACAAGTGGTTCTTTCCCCAAAATATCTGAAAAAGATGTGTAAATCATCTGGTCTGTTGCACAGTGAAAATATACATAATGTACAAAAGCAAAGCAAAAAAAAGCTACTGTAACACAGGACACACAGCTGCAATAACATGAACAATAATCCAGTGGCTGGCTAGACTCATAGCTCTTCAGCTGGCTACCAGATTTCCCAAGGACTTAAAGATATATAGTGCTTTATGAATCCAGAGCAGGTAGGGTAAGGTCTAAGTAGATATATCAAGTCAGGTGTACAAGCAAACCAAACGTTCTCAGAAATGTGAGAAACAGAGGATTGTGTCTTGAAAGGCAGGAAATTCTGCATGAGAAAGTCATCCCGAGATCTACTTAGCCCCATTATCTAGAGACACATCACCTGAGGGGTTTCACGAGATGTCTGCAATCTTTCAAAACAGCTTGAAATGCCATGGGTTAACCAACTCATGTGTCTGTGTCCTGGGGCATGTTACACACACACACACATATATATATTTTACATATTAATGATTAACCCACAGCACAAACAACATGAAAACTGCACAGTCAGCATCATTTAAATATGAGACAGAATAGGAGCTTTTCATTCTTACACTGTAGTAATACCTCTCAGATGATTAATATTTTCCCATAAGATTTTACTCAGAAAAACTGTGATAGAACTATGCTTCAATATTCTCCATCAAAGCAGGCACCCTACTCCTGAAGGAACACCCCAAAAAAGCATTTGAAGAAACCATTATCAGCAAAAGCAATTGTTTCCTTATTGGCATCGTCTAACTACTGGCATGCAAGCTAACCAGGAATCCTGCTTCAAAAGCAAAACCAGTCTTGAACAATTCTCCAGACCTTTTGTTCCCATGAGAGTTTTATACTTCAGGTTAAACTGAATTATGGTAAAAGGGAAGATCTGTGGAAATGGAGCAAAGCTGTGAAAAACAGTCCTGATTACAATCCGTATAAACAAGTGATGTAATTTGCTTGGTAATCAAATGACAGAAAACAAAAAAGATTATCAATTTGTCTCTTTAAAAGGTAGAGAAACAAAAAACAGAACTTTAGGAAAATACCTATGTTCTGAAAAGTACAGTAAGTGTGGACACACAGCATTACTTCCACTTCTAATGGCGCTTAGGAGGAAGAAAGACACCTATATACAAACTACAGGACTGCAAAAAGGGATGGCAGTTCCTGTGCTATATCAGGTCCCAGCATGAACTTTAAGGTCACACTTTATCAATATCACATTTTGGGATAAATAGCTACAACAGGCAAATGACAACACCCTTGATATACTTGCTATCTCGGTCACTAAGTTTTCAAAGAAATAAAATCCAACCAACGCAAGCCCTAGAGAGCAATTTAGCATAGCTAAGGTAAACCTATCATTACTGCAATAAGAGTATCTTGCTCCTAGCTCTTTCAGAGGGGAACACAAGCAAACACCTGCAAAAGTGACTTTGGAAATGTATGCTTTATTTGGGGAACTTACAGGCTTTATTTGGGGAACTTACTTGGTAGCAGTTGGAAGGGGCCTTTGGAGATCATCTAGTCCAGCACACCTGCTAAAGCAGGTTCAACTAGAGCAGGTTGCACAGGATGGCGTCCAGGCAGGTTTTGAAGATCTCCACAGAAGGATCTCCACCACCTTTCCGGGCAGCCTGTTCCAATGCTCTGCCACCCTCCAAGTAAAGATGTTTTTCCTCATGGTCGGACAGAACTTCCTGTTTTCCAGTTTGTGCCCATTTGCCCCTTGTCCTGTCGCTGTGCTCCACTGAAGTCTGTCCTCATCCTTTTGACACCTGCCCTTCAGACATTTATAAGCACTGGTAAGATCCCCTCTCAGTCTTCTTTTCTCCAGGCTAAACAGACCCAGGTCTCTCAGCCTTTCCTTGCAAGAGAGATGCTCCTTTCCCTTGATCATCTTTGTAGCCCTCCACTGGACTCTCTCTGCTAGCTCCTTGTCTTTCTTGAACTTTCATTTTACCTGAAGGCTGGTGTGCTCTGCTAGAGCTCCCATGTGCTGCTCTACAGCAAGGGAAGGCTCAGTGACTCCGGCAAGGGAACAACGTAAAAACTCATCTTTGCCCTCCATGTCTCGTTCAGTTGTTTCCTTTAACCACGTCCTGCAAAGTTCCTTCTCCTCCATGTTGTAACTGAAAAATTTCTGGGGTTTTTGTCTTTTTTTAAAACGGGTTACTACTGTTCCTATGCTAGCCACATTTTATATCTTTAGCATTCGCTTCAAACACTCGCTTTTCAAAGATAACAGAAAGGGATCTTTCCTGCACAGCTCTTTCACCACCAAGTACAGAAAGTTATTTGAATTGATGGTATTATCTGTGGAACTAAAACAATGCTGAAGAAAAATATTAAGGTGCTAAACAGGGCAAAGACAAAAAATATAGAATATAAAACATCCAAACTTAGTGAGAGCATAAAGCATACCTAAAAGACCTACTTTCTCATGTCTTGGAAGGGGGAAAAATAGAAATGGAATGAACATAAAAAACCCCAACACACGAGCAGATGCATTTCTTCAGGGAACACATTTCATACGATTTTGCATTCACAGAAAGCTTAAACACACAAGTTACTTTCATGAACTTCTTGTTGTTGCTGTTGCAAACCAATTCCTGACGAGCTTTTAAAAGCTGTCTATTCTTCATTACTGTAAACTACTTCCATAATCTCAGAAAATCGCGATAAGGGATTTGCAGCAATTTTCCCTTCCCAGCAGAAACCAGTGCCTTCTGACCCAATTCCAACTAAATCGCTTCATCTAAGCTTCAATTTGTGTCAGAGGATTTTTTTTTTCTTCAAATGCTAAACACCATTCTATTTGCAACCTCCTGCAGTCCCTATGTGAGACTTTGCCTCTATTCTCCACCTCTGACACAAGCTGAGGAAAAAGAAAACATGTTCCAACAGCTCAGTCTCCATTTTTATCTCCAATTCCAAGACATGGATTATTCTAATTTACTGTAACTGCACATGCACAACTCCTGAACCATTACACCTTGTCTCTTTACAAACATTTCACTTCTCTCTCTTCTGGACTTAAGTTTATTATTTAATAAAAAGGGGCTTTTCTTAACATCAAGGTTGTCCGTAACAATAAAGTTCATAGAAATTTAACACTGTTTCATTGACTTGGTCTTACAGATACTCAATGTGTCTTTAATAAATACTATCAAATACATGACGCTTGGGATCTCTATTTAACATTCCTCCACGTTTACACCAGGGCTGCCATTTATCTTTGCCCAGTGATGGAAACTCTTGCTGCCATCTGCGCTCACTCCAGCTGGTATAAGACTAAGGTAAAACTCCGTTAACTGCTTTGAGCTGCTTATTCTGCTGGCAATAATAAAAGTCAAGCTCGTTAACAGCAGCCTTGCAAAGCAAAGTTTCTGCTTATCTCAGAGGAGCTACTAAGCATCTCCATGAACCTTCTCACCATTAAAAAAAAAAAAAA
>VXBJ01005108.1:963102-984959 GCA_013400055.1 Nycticryphes semicollaris
AAAAAAAAAAAAAGAGACAACTCTATTTACTTGCCACTTGTTTTTAATAACAATCACAAAAAGCATTACAATTACTTTTTTTTCCCCCCAAAACATATCTATCAAATGGGATAAAATCACTTTAAAAAATTAAAAGCTGCTACATCAAGGCAATCTGATGTTTCCTGTGTACAAACTGAAATTAATTTCTAAAATCAGAGACATCCCTAACTCTTCAAGAGTGTGGCTAGTAGGTCGAGGGAGGTCATTCTCCCCCTCTACTCTGCACTGGTGAGGCCACAACTGGAATACTGCGTCCAGTTCTGAGCTCCCCAGTTCAAGAGAGAAAGGGAACTACTGGAGAGAGTCCAGTGCAGGGCAACAAAAATGATTAAGGGATTGGAGCATCTCCCTTATGAGGAAAGGCTGAGAGAGCTGGGACTCTTGAGCCTGGAGAAGAGAAGGCTGAGGGGAGCCCTTATGAACGCTTAGAAGTATCTAAAGGGTGGGCTGAAGGAGAACGGAGCCAGACTCTTCTCAGTGATTCCCAGTGACAGGACAAGGGGCACAGGCTAGAACACAGGAAGTTCCTATAGGAGGAAAAACATCTTTACTTTGAGGGAACCAGAGCCCTGGAAGAGGCTGCCCAGGGAGGGTGTGGAGTCCCCTTCTCTGGAGATCTTCAAGCCTCACCTGGATGCAGCCCTGAGTGACATGCTCTGGGCAATCCTGCTTTAGCACAGGAGTTGGACTAGATGATCTCTAGAGGTCCCTTCCAATTCTGGCAGTTCCATGATTCCATGCAGAGGCAATTAGAGAATGAACACCTCTGAACCAAGTGTTCAGGAAACAGTTTTTCTCTCTCTCAGAAAAACACTTAATTGAATACTGACCAAGATTTTACTTGTCCTTTTATATTTTGAATGGACAAGAGACAAACTGCCAGAGGACACTCAAGCAATCCATCATCGTAAATGCAAACTGGGGAATTATATGTTCCTCTGCTCACAAATTGAAGAATCCTGTGACTATGATCTGGGAGAGACAAGAACTGAAATTCAAACACAATTTTAGTGAGCTTTCAATCCTTCCTTTTCCCTGAAGTCAAAGCAATGTTACTGCAGGCACCAGTAAGCACCAAAACCAAGGAAACACAACTTGAACAGTTTAATTAAGTATAACTTTTTTGTAATTTGTCTTATTTATTAAATGCACATGTAGTGTGTAGTAGAAATTCCCTTGTGAACCATCACCAGCTCTTGACTCCTCCACACTTCTCCAAAACTAAACTACTCTACTCTTCTTCCTCATCTACATATTTTGTAAGAAACCCTCTTGACACAGCTAATAATCTACAATGCTCTGCTATCTTTTGTCTTTCAACAGCTTCTGTCCAAAGCAGTACTTGTCTCAGAGTACTTCTTCTGCCTGCATGAGGCTTCAGTTTTCTGTATTTCCAAGTAATTTCTGATTCTTATCTTTCAGTAAACTGTGGAGTCCAAAAACACAGGGCAGCCAAATACCAAAGAAAAAGCTATTATTAAAAGAAAGTGTTATCACATACTTCCTCTCACTCCTATGAAATCCTGTATTTTGTCACTCAGATGAAACTGTTATTTCTTCAGTTTTCATACTATACTCCTCTTGATTGGCCCATACCTACTGCACCAGCACTTTGAGACACAGTATTAATGAAAGAAAAGGTTGGAGGTGTAGTCCTTTGAAGACAAAAGGCATTTTTTGCAACACCAGAAACTCAGAGGATGGCAACCACACACCCTCCCCTGGCTTAGTCCAAGGCTGGGGGAGGTCAAAGCCTACATTTCAGAAAGGAGGTTGACTTTCAAAGGAGAAGGTCTCACTCCACTTACAACCCAGAAAGAGAAGAAATACAAGACGGTCAAAGGCAACAGGAAAGACATATCTTGTTTTTTCATGTTAAAAGCTACACTCTTTCTTTCTTTCTTTTAGCAACTTCTTCCAATAATTAACTGTGCTCTTCTACTCACCCCTTTACTGGACTTGAGCTCTGAGCTATTAGTCTTTGGTACATTAAGAAACCTTCTGTTCCTAGTATAATAGATCTGCGAAGTTATTATTTTATCATTGGCAAAACTAAAATACAATTTTTTTAATATTATTTAATTAAAACATTTTATAAGTATCACAGTTTGGGTGAAAAAAAAAAAATTAAATGCTACAAAGCACCTCTTCCTCAAAAGGAGAGCTACCTAACACTGAAATGAACTCTCAGGGCACAGTACTGAGCAGTGGTAACATCTGACATCACCTCAGCTGACGTGCAAAGCACTACCTGATCACACGCTTGAGTTTGAGGTCGGTTGTTCACCCAGTCTAAGCCAGCTGTCGCCAGTTTTGCTCACTTATCTGCAGAAAAACGCTGAAACCTTCAGTCCTCATTAAGTTATGCAGCATTTCATTTTAGGAAGGTAGAAGGTGCATGGGAGCGATTTAGCTACTATGCCAAAGAAATCTGACCTCTTATCAACAAAAGAAGAAGTCACCAGCACCGCACCTCACGTGGACTGACTATGCAGAAAAGGGTACAATTAAAAAGGAATTGGTAAGGCTTCTGCTAATAAATGAATATTTTTTTTTAACTTTCTTCATGCATTTCTATTTAGTAACCCATATCTAATGCATCACAACAGGTTTGTATTTGCTCCCCTTCACAACCGATTTCTAAGGTTAACACTGCACAGAAGCAACCGGAATATACATTAGGAAACTGAACATTTTCCTAGACGTGGTAAAGTTACTAATCATGCATTTGCCAGCAGTAAAGATCTTTCAGCCTCTGAAAATATGCCATGAACAAAAAGTGAGTGTCAGGTTGTGTGGCTTTCATTAAATGAAAATTAAACTAATGATGATTTTTCTCTATTTTCATTTTTTCAAAGTTTTAATTTTCCTATTACAACATCAGAATGGTTTCACTAGTTAACATACAATGATAAGACAATTTAAGATAAGCACAGGGAACTTTCGTGGCTAGGTTTAAGAATATATGTTCATAAATATACTAAAGAGCCACCTCATCTTACAACTTCCAGTTATCGCAAACATTTACTACTAAGCTACTACCTCAAACTGTCTGATAAATCTGCGCTGAAATTAAGAAGTGACCTCTCACATGGTGATCCCTTGCAATGCCTTCAAAAATGCATCTTCCTTGCTCTCCCTAAAATATTGCTACAAACACTACAAACAATTGTCAGTAAAAACTTAGGTAATTGATGGCTCTTTCCACATGCCTTACCCATACAGGTACAGAGCAGGCTGAAAAACAGTGGTGTACCTTATTCTGTAGCTACAGAAACTGAAGCAAAGCATCACCACTCCCACAGGACTAATCAAGCTTCCCGGCTTTCATTCATAGATTTCTCAATGCTCAACTTAAAGGACCACGCTTGCAAAAGTCATATACAACAACCCGAGCAACTCCAGGAGAGAAGCTCTGATAGTAACAGTAGAGTCACTATGTCAGCTACGAAAGATTTTTATGAAACTTAATACAAAATGGGATCAGTCAATAAAAAAGCAAAGCTAGGATTTTAACAACAGAGAACTCCAATACAATTGAGACTAATATTAAATCACTGTGTCATGTCACAGCTCTCATGATAATCTTAGTAAAATGGGAAGCTGTATTAAGTACAGACATCCAAAAGCAGTTAATAAAAATAGGTAAGAAGGAGGAAGGCTCCCTTTAGACAAAGTTAAAGATTTAACACTATGCAAACTTAATGCTCAGTGTATAAATTGCTTTCAAAGAATATTTCCTTCACAGATATTATCTCTGAATAATTTATCATATGATGTATAGTAATGGTTGTAAACAGCCATTAATTTGCTGTATCTCAATACTTTGAATAAGCTCAAGTGTAATGAAATTACTGAGAATCAGATGAGCTGCAGTAGCTGCAAACAGCAATTGCACAGTAGCAAAGTTTGCCTGGCCCACAGACATTTAAGACAGCTCACATCACTTACACAAAATTGTTGCTTTTAGATTTCAAGCTTAGTGTTGATGCACAAAATGTCTTGGAGATCCAGGCTTCCTGCCAGTCATGTGTAAATTAAAAAGCTACAGGCGTATAATTGAAATTAGCCGTTATCTATTCCCCAGAAAAGGTGTTATTTTAATATTCATTACTATCAATGTTGCAGTAGGAAGAGAGTCAGGGAAAAAAACCTTACTGGATATCTGATGCTTGCCTACCAGACAAGCCTCCTGAAGCAATCTGCAAACTGTATTTATTCTTGAGAGAATACACTATTTTACCTCATTTTCAGGTTCCTGAAAATTAATTAGGTAGATGTGATATGTTCTCCCTCGTACTCTTGCAATGTGTTTTGTAAGAGCTGCATGACGAAAGGATCATCACTTCACTGCCATTTTGGCCAACTATTCTACTCCCTTTGAAATGCCGTGTTTCTTATTTGAAGGTTATGTGAAAGATATTCCAGTGCGTAAGATATAAATGATTAGGAGAATTTTGAACACATTTTTTGTTGAATTCCAGCACTCATATTTTGATCTTTTGAACTCTAACATTCAACATGAAAAAGAACCCACAATATGTTTTCCTTCCTCAGAAACAGAACTTCAGGTCAGATCTGCCATATACAGAATTAATTGACTACCATGGACATTTTAATCATCTTACCTCTCAAAAAGAAAACCCAGAGATGATAATCTGATTTGCCCCATTAATTACTTGTAATTGATGGCATCTTTTCTATAGAAAGCCAACTGGAACACTTTGTTCAAGGGAACAGGGAACACGATGAAAAAAATATTCTTCTGACAGCAAGAACATGCTCAAAACTGATTATTCTTCACCCGGCTTTGAGTTCACCTGGAAACTGAGTGCTCAGAAAAGACAGTTCTAGAGAAGGGACAGAAAATAGGAGCTATTTGATGTCTACTTTAAAAATATTACGTCAGTGATGGACATTACAGACACTATTAACTGACAACAGCAAATAAGGAGATCAAGAACGCAGCCTCTAAAACTACAGAGGGCTGTAATTATTAACAAACATTTATTTTTACTTCTTTTCAGATAGATCTCATAGTTTAAAGGTCATACTGATGAACCAAGCAACTCTGCTACAAAAGTCTTGACACAGTTAAGTCAAAGATTGCCTGTCATCCTAACCACCTTCCCAAACTGACCTCCTACACTACATAACTCTTACATTTGTTGATGGCAGACATCCCCACACAGGAACCTTTACAAAATACACCAGCAGAGACATCCTGAACTTTGACTAGCAGCCTGCACAGCATGCCACTGGCAGAATACAGTTGTTTCCTTAAACAATTTGTTTCTACACTTCTACATTTAAAACACAATGTATCAAATGTGGTATTCTCAATAGAATTTTACTCAAATAGACCAAAGTACATCTACAGCTCAAATATTTTAAAGATATGATAATCCTTCTTTCTTGAAAAATTGTTCTTAAAAAATTAGTTCTTAATAAGAATTAAAATAAATAAGAATGTATAAATATATATAAAATATACGAATAACAGTATTTTATATATATTTTATAAATAAGAATTAAAAACTTAATTCTTATTAAAGTCTTCCCTGAATCTTCTTCCCCTCCTTGACTTCCAGACAACAATTATTCCCTATGTTCTGAGCTGTGATCTCAGACTGTGGAGCCAGGTTTATATCCACAATTACTTTTATGAATGTTTGTTTATAGAGAGTGGAACACTACTATATTACTATACTGAAAGGTTAGAGTTCTTTTGAAATATCTTCCCACTGCCATTACCTGTGAGAGTTTTATCCATGTTGCANCTATAGAAAGCCAACTGGAACACTTTGTTCAAGGGAACAGGGAACACGATGAAAAAAATATTCTTCTGACAGCAAGAACATGCTCAAAACTGATTATTCTTCACCCGGCTTTGAGTTCACCTGGAAACTGAGTGCTCAGAAAAGACAGTTCTAGAGAAGGGACAGAAAATAGGAGCTATTTGATGTCTACTTTAAAAATATTACGTCAGTGATGGACATTACAGACACTATTAACTGACAACAGCAAATAAGGAGATCAAGAACGCAGCCTCTAAAACTACAGAGAGCTGTAATTATTAACAAACATTTATTTTTACTTCTTTTCAGATAGATCTCATAGTTTAAAGGTCATACTGATGAACCAAGCAACTCTGCTACAAAAGTCTTGACACAGTTAAGTCAAAGATTGCCTGTCATCCTAACCACCTTCCCAAACTGACCTCCTACACTACATAACTCTTACATTTGTTGATGGCAGACATCCCCACACAGGAACCTTTACAAAATACACCAGCAGAGACATCCTGAACTTTGACTAGCAGCCTGCACAGCATGCCACTGGCAGAATACAGTTGTTTCCTTAAACAATTTGTTTCTACACTTCTACATTTAAAACACAATGTATCAAATGTGGTATTCTCAATAGAATTTTACTCAAATAGACCAAAGTACATCTACAGCTCAAATATTTTAAAGATATGATAATCCTTCTTTCTTGAAAAATTGTTCTTAAAAAATTAGTTCTTAATAAGAATTAAAATAAATAAGAATGTATAAATATATATAAAATATANAGGTTAGAGTTCTTTTGAAATATCTTCCCACTGCCATTACCTGTGAGAGTTTTATCCATGTTGCAGGTTTGCTGTGCAGACCAGAGAGCAGACACTGATTCCATCCAGGCTCGTATTAGCCAAGGCATAAAAAAAAGCAAAAAAGTGGCCAAGAGACAACTCAATGTCTAAACAGAGAAGGTGCAAGGACACACCTTCAGGTGGTGGAGAGCACCTGATTAGGTACCAAATAAGCACACAGGCCCAGCCTGGATATGGTGAGCCCAAGAGCCTTGGAGCCCAGCTCCAAGTTAAGGGAGTGAGTTTGAGAACATGAGAGTCTCTATAACCCTGCAAAAATTCACTGGGGTCTAGCTGAGCGGTTTAGCTCCCATTTAGCAGCAGCATGCTCAGCACAGTTACAGTGTGGGAAAAAAAAATTATCACCTTATAAGATTTGTCTTAATGCAGTACAAAAAAAAAAATAAAAAAAAAAATCAAGAAACCCAAACTCATAATCATCTTACAATGAAATCACGCTGCCAGCCCTGGCAAGTTTCAGAAGTGGAGAGAGATATTTTGTCATTAGCACATAGAAACCTAAATCCAAAGCAGTTGATAATAGGAGAAAAAACCCCAACCACTGTCAGTGGGTACTACAAGGTAAGTTACTCAGAGGCATGAGGCACAGAAATCAAAGGAGCCAAGACAAGCTACCACACCAACTGCAGCCCATTACATGCAAAGTTTTCAATTTAGAGTAAGCAGCAATGTGCTGCCAGCAGTTGCTAACAGCACTCAGTCTCTTTATTCTGAAACACTAGAATTTCTAGAGATAACCCTTTAAATAGTATCTTTGAAAAGCATGGGAGAACACAGGTGGAAGGTCAGGGGGATGAAAGGTAGAAAAGGACGAAAGTTAAATGGGAGAAGAACAAAGTCATAAAGTTTATCTATGGATATGCTTGCACAGAAACGATGAGGTTGCACAGAAACTAAAAGATTCGCTGTTTAAAGAGCCTGCATGCTGGCAAGTCAACCTTGGCTACAATGCCCAGCCGTTGCCCTGCTAACCCAGGGACTGCAGTACAGCCTGTGGCCTCTGCTGGTGTCTCTTCAGATGCAGTTAAGAAGGGAGATCTCGGTTTCTGCAGCGGGATATGAACAGTGTGCAAGTGATCACGTACTGCAGATACACAATGGAACATCTCTTCCGTAGTGAGAACAGTGAAAAACATATTCTTTCCTGATGAATGCTCTTCCTGGTACTGCAAATAACTTTAATGTTTTAGATTTAACATTCAGCTCAATCAGTAAGGTCAGTATTTAAATTAAACTGGGAGTCTTACCCCACTTTTCAGCGAAGTATTTCAACTACTTTGCTTCTAATAGATAATGAACTACTTTGAAATCTACTTCAAAACTTCATACACAGCTTTATAGTTCCATTTAGGACCACCTGTGTCATGGTGATCTGCAGTCAGCTCTATCACTCACGATGAACACAGGCTGAAACTCTCGTGACAGCAGCGAATCCCAGAAACGGAGTGTTTGCTCAGAGGCACGCTGCAGACACTCCCAAGCACCAAAGCAACACTGTGGAGCCAATTAGTTATCTCTGCACAGCCAGTTCCCGCACTCTTGAGCTTTAGGAGACCTGCGTCAGCTTTGCCTCATTACCTGAGCACGTATTGCTCCTACACGGCATCTGGACTGGCAGAACAGTAATGGAGGCCCACACCCACCTACTTTTTGCCCTTTCATTTCCCTGGCGTTGCTCTCGACTCCATCGCTGCTGCCTCCTCCCAATTCCAAGTTCACAAGGACAGCCACAAACACCAGGTACAGCACAGGTTAAGGAAGCCCTGCTCGACTTGCAGTATTTGCTCTGTGCACCCAGGCTGTGAGAGTCCAGCGATGATGAGTCTTGATCTGACTGCGTGGAGAAGGTGAGGCCCTGCAAAGCTTATCAGCTAAACTTCCACGACATCAGGCCACAATTCTTCTGCTTCAGGAGCTGCAACTCAGCTAATTATCTCTGCCGTAAATAACCTGCAGCCTAAATGACCTACCCAGAGATCTGCCTGCATGGCAAATAGTTACACTAACCAAGCTAGAAGAAATAGAGCAGTATCACACGTAGCCTCTCAAAAAGTTGACAAAAATCCTTAGAAGAGAATGATAAATCGTATATTAAGAAAGAATAAAGACTCAGAGCAAGTAGATCAGTCTGAAACACCACAAAAATCATATAAAAAGGTACACAGGTTCTGAACTCTGGTAAGCATTACCTGAATTAGTATCCGAGAAGGCAAATACTGCTGAAGTCAGCAGTTTTTGATTAGTAACATTAGAATAAGAACGTGGAAGAGCAAAGTAGGCGAGCAGCAAAACTGCAAACAAAATTCAGGTTTAACAAATACTCAAAAAGTTTATCACGTTAATTTTTCTCACTTTGATTATCATCACTAATATTTAAAATAAAGATCAGCAGCAGCACTCAATTGTCAGTAATTTTCAATTTTATTTCTCAATAATGTAATAAGGAGTCATTACCTCCAAGAAAATGGCTAGAAGTCATGTTGTTTGATAGTAACTCCAGACCAGTTCAACTTATTTTCATCTACTACATCTGCAAACTAAGACATTAAAGAGCATGAGTAGAAAGACCTGCTACAAGAGAAGCTGCAGCTAAGGCAAGCATTCCATTTCAACTACTCTCAGATTAACAGCACTAGGCTAAAGAAATGACCTGCCTCATATGCAAAACCCAAGCACAAATACAGGTTGGGGGGAGAATGGCTGGAGAGCAGCCCTGAGGAAAAGGACTTGGGAGTGACAGTGGATGAGAAGCTCAAGGTGAGTCAGCAGCGTGCACTGGCAGCCCAGAAAGCCAACCGCATCCTGGGCTGCATCAAAAGAAGCGTGGCCAGCAGGTCACGGGAGGTGATTCTACCTCTCTACTCTATGCTTGTGAGACCCCACCTGGAGCACTGCGTTCAGCTCTGGAGTCCTCAACATAGAAAGGACATGGACCTGTTGGAACAGGTCCAGCAGAGGACCACGAAGATGATCAGAGGGATGGAGCACCTCTCCTATGAAGACAGGCTGAGAGAGCTGGGGTTGTTCAGCCTGGAGAAGAGAAGACTCCAGGGAGACCTTAAAGCAGTGTTCCAATATCTGAAGGGAGCCTACGGGAGAGCTGGAGAGGGCCTCTTGTCGGGAAGTGTAGTGACAAGGCAAGGGGTAACGGATTTAAATTGGAAGAAAGGAGATTTAGATTGAATACCAGAAGGAAATCCTTTACTGTGAGGGTGGCGAGTTACTGGAACAGGTTGCTCAGAGAAGTTGTAGATGCCCCATCCCTGTAAATGTTTAAGGCCAGGCTGGATAAGGCTTTGAGCAACCTGCTCTACCAGTAGGTATCCCTGTCCATGGTAAGGGGCTTGGAGCTTGATGATCTTTATGGTCCTTTCCAAATCTAACCATTCTATGATTTCATTATTCAAAACCAGGGAGTGAACAAAAGAAGATAAGTAACATGATTTTTAGAAGAATGATGAATTAGCCAATCTAGATCTTTAAGAGATAAACAAGACCACATAGCACCCTTTGCCCCTTACATTTAGAGGAAAAGTTTTCTGGGGAGTCTATAACTTGCCTTCTATTTTGGATGCAAAATAGAATGATAATTACAAGTATTTCAAGTATAAAGCTTTTCCATCATTATTTGGAAAAAAAAAAACCATACAAGTTTCCTAGTCTAATCAAAGACTCACCTTGATCTCACTAAACTCTGACACCACTCATTACAGTTACCAGTCAACAAATTGTCAGACTCTTATCTGTCCTAAACATATCTTGAAAACAAGCTAATTTAGTTTTTCTTTTCCTATGTCTACATGTCATCATCAACATCTCTATTTTCTTTCATTTATATACACTGCTGATGAAAGCTTCCTCCCTCAGAAATCAGTTCTGCGATTCCATTTTACGTCTTATTTCAAAGTCCATAGGCAAAGACCTAGCCTTTACTTTCCCTTTTTAATCACAGCAAAGGGAAGCAGGCAAGAGGTCACTTACGTGAGTGACTCACTTGCCTCTGCCTTTTCTGAACCATGATGGAAATGCAGATACCTTGAGAAAAGCGTAAGCGTTTATACTGTGAGATCCTCCAGAAGTCATCCTGCAACACTCTTCTTGACAAAGGAAGACAGACTAAATCAAGTTGGTTTGGAGGAACTTCTGTAAAACTCATTTCACACCTTGGTCATATGAGTCCAAGAGTATTTTCAAAGTTTATTTGATCTGTCTTGCAGATGAGCCATGAATTTCTTCCTCGTTCAGGTAAGGAACTCTCAAACAGCAATATGGATCAGACCCACACACCAGAAGAACCGTAACTCAGAAAACACACGAGCATTGCAAAACACTACAGGTATTCAGCCAGCACAAGACAGTGGGTACACATTTCTGGGTTTAAAAATCAACAAAGTTGCAAGATGCCATTCTGAAGTGTTAAATAAAGGTGCACCACATTCCTGAAGCATATGCAAAGCTTCTACCTGTGAGTGCTAAGGTGGTAAGGATAGATTAGACTAAGGGCACAAAGCTTGCACACCATTAGTATTTCTGAAAAAACATTTACCATTACTGCATTCTTATCTGCAAAACTGAAACTTCAGAGACTACTTGAGAGGATGCAGACTGTCCCAAAGAGTAATTAAAAAAGAGAGGAGAGATTAGACTGATGTCTGACAAGGTTCACCACTCACCCACTATGCCCCGCTGAGCACTTTGAAAACAGAAGTGGTAAGAGCTAACTTCTGACCTTCACCACGGGGAAGAAGACATCCCCCTCCTTCAGTCCCCAGCACTTCTGACAGAAAGGGGGAATCCAACCATAGAACTGGGATGCCAAGGAGAACAAAACATCTACTGAATTTATTTAAAAAAAAAAAAAAAATCAAGATACTGTTCCATTGAAAGAGACCTTAGAACACTTAAATGCTGCATCTTCAAAGACACTTTCTTCATCCTTTTGACAGACACACAAGTGTTTCCAATTAGTTTATTTCACAGCCAATTTACACAGATTCTCAATCACAACATATAAACAGTAGAAAATCTGTATTAAAATAAGAGTTACAACTATGTAACAAAAATTTGGAACATGACCTGAACTTCACTACAATGTTATAAACACCTCAAATAATAAACACACTAAGGGCTTGGAAGCTCTTTACAAGGAAACGACATGGCGAGCCGTCCAGTGTTGAATGGCCTGTTTACAAGAATTGATTTTCCTTTTTGTTCTCCACTTGGATCTCAACCAGAAGACACATGAAGACTGTGGTACCACTCCAGAGAATGCCAGTTTCTCATACACGTTTTCAGAAGGAGGGGGAAAAGCCTATTGGATGCTGCTGGGTTGTTTGGTTAGTTTTTCTCCAACATGTACTTTGAAGAGTTTCATCAAGTTTTTGGGCACCCATTTCTGTACTTTTTTTGCCTTTCCTTATCCTTCCAGTCCTGGTCCCCAAGTATCCTTTCCCCTATGTTCTACCACATCAGCAGCAAATCCATTCAGGAGTCATCTTTTGCATTTTCTTACGTGTCAGTTTCTCTGCAGACACCGAAGCAGCATTTCTCAAGGGCACTCCACTCAAGAATTCAGGTACAACGATTAGATTCACACCAGAAGAGGAATGAGAACTATCCCAAACTTTCTTCTTTTAAAAAGTAAGGAGCACTATAGAAAATACCAGACTCTTTTCTAGACAGTTTGTTTCTGAATAGCATATCTGCTATGGTCACAGTAAGAGACTCCAAAACAGCAAAACCTGAGTGGTGGGATGACATTCCATGACACATTTCTAGCAAAACCTTCAGAACCATTTTTTGATCCCAATACATTATAACAGCAAAATGCAGGAAGACTGCCAAATGGTTTCTGCTCTTACTCTCTTACATAATTGCAAAGTTCTCTTTAAAAAATATACTCAAACCTTACTACTTGTCATGGAGCACTCAGAGGATATGTAAGGTATTAATGTCTTCAGCTACTTGTAGTGAATATAGGAACATTGCTTTATTTTACCACATGTCCTATTTCTATTTCAGCCTGATTTTATTAGATAAAATTATCTGAAAATTTGAAGTCTACAGGAAGGCTAAAGGAAATTTAGAAACATCTCAAAACAGGGAATGACAACATAGCATTACAAGAAGGAAAAAATACCAAAACCCATCAAAATGCTTAGGACTTGCATCATTCGGGGAGGTGGCACTACTGAGCCAAAACAAGTCTGGAGCACTGCAGACTTACATCACATCACATCACATACATAATGAAACTCATATTGACAGATGCTGACAGAGAAACTTTCCAAAGCACATCAGGATGCTGCTTGTTCAGGGCCATAAAGCAGCTCTGCCAGTAGAAAGCGTCCGCCAGCTCTGTGCCTCCACTGGAATGCTCTGTTGACTTATCTTTAGCAAAAGCTCATCTACTGTAAAACAAGCCTTAGCTTTTGAATCACGAAGTGGAATTAAATTTGAAGTAAACATTCAACAAAAACAAGAACTCTGAAGTATTAAAAGTTACATTGCAGCCAGTGGCAGTACAAATCCACTCATTTTGCCTTCCACCTCACCCAATCTTTCTTTCTTCAGCTCTGAAGGAATCAAATTTCTGAAAGGCCTTCTCAGCTACACTGCACATAATTTTAATCATAAAGTCAGACAAAAAGTGGAAACCATGTGGGAAAAAAGCAGCAAGTACTGCAGTCTAATATTTAAGATTTGCTGTTCCTTGTCATCATATAAAAAAAAAAAAATTAAGCAAAACAGACAGCTCCACATACTTGTATTTAAATCCTAGAAAAAAATATTCCAGTAGTTCATAAGGCAGATTCAGAAGTTTGAGGCCCTACACTAGAAGAAAATTTAATCTTGCCTGGAGGTTTTTGCACATTACTTACTTGGGATTGACACTTATATTTTAAAATAAACTATGAAATACACTAAGAAAATGTAAGCTGAAAAAATAGGATATTATGTACATCTTTTCATTTTATTTGCAAGTATAATACAAAAAATATTAAGAAAAAATATTTAAGTGTTGACATTTTCAGCAATGTGTTTGTAAAACAAAGCAGCAAATTACTTCATAGAAAGTTTACAGTTCACAATGCATCCTGGTAAGTTTTTTTTAATCCTATTGACCAGTATCTTCATAAACACATGCAGGGGTAAGCATGCCACTCCAGCCACAGCAGCTCCTTTCATTCATGTTTACCAAATGCTTAAAATTCTTGGAATATACATACACTGCAAGAAGATGCAGTGACACCATGAGCCAGTACTAGCCTACCATCTATGTTGTTACTAAACACGAAGAGACAGCAGCAGAGGCTTGGTGGGGAGCCAACATCTAGAAAACAGACCATAAGTACGTACCCTGTTGCTAGTGCACAACGAGCCTCTTCTCTTCTCTCTTCTACATCATCGTTAACCATGCTGGTTACCATGCACTCACACAGGCACACAGCAGTGAATCAGGTACACCATTCTACCACGGTGCTGATTGATAGACCTCAAAATAGGTATTATACCATTAATAAGCACCAAAATATATCCATGGCTTATTCTGTGAAAAGAGCAACTGTGGTATAATCTTGGTCCTGAGTTATAGCACTTAAACAGCAAATAAGTTACTGTAAGAAGATAAATCATTGGGGACTTCATCAGGGGCCGTTACTATATGGATTACTCTATGGTGATCTACGTGAAATCAAATGGAACATTCAGATTACCTCCTAGTGAAAAAGGTACATCTTACAAGCCACCAGCTTTGCACCATCTGAGGAAGACGCAAGTGTATGTGGTAAGCACAGACATGCTTGAGGATGTCTCTATTTGAGCCGTAACTAAATGCCAAATAAAGGTTGCAGTAGATGACTAAGGAATGTATTAGTTAGGGATATGGTTATGAATTTCCTTAGATGTTTTGATGACTGAGGGGTATTTTAATTATTATTTTTAGATTAAAAGACAGCTATCAAAAATAAAGGCCAAAACTGCAGAGGTTAATTAACACTAACCAAGCACAACAGCATCAGAAAGCCACTGATACCCTCTTCCCTGCGACAAGAGAAATGACACAAAGGGGCACCCTTCTGAAGGCCTTGAAAACAGCTTGTGTAACTCCTACTCTTTACCAGGACAGATATCTTGAGCTCATACCATTAATTTTCAACTCCTATCAGAAATGCATTTTTCTGGTTGAATTTCATGCAGCATATCTTCAGTCTGTGCAGTGTTAACTTCTTGAGCTCTTCCCTCAGCCCCCAGTGAATGCCCATCACATGCCACAGAAGGGTCATAAAGACAAACACAATCAACTCAAGCTCCAGGAGACCTCAAACTGTGGTGCCCAATCTCGTATCAATATACAAAATACCAAGTCAGGTACTGACTGGACAAGCTTATATCCCTTCCATGGTCTCTTGCAGAAAGACACACAGAGACATTACTTCCAGGCAACAGCATGATTGTTTTAGTTAACTTAGTGCTTTGGGTCACAAGTTAACTTGATAGTCTAGTTCTGTGGTGAAAATCATTGCACAGCAGGGCCCTTTTCTTTGTAGGCTGCACTTACTGAAAAGAGTAAAATTCCCTGTTTCCAGCCAACATTTTCACACTTCCTTAAAGAGCCTTCTCCATGCTGCCGCCAGTAACAGACACCCTCACAAAATACAAGTGACCAAGCAGTTATTGAGTTAAGCAACAGCATCTGCAGAGCACTGCTGCAGCAGCTGGCATTTCGCTATAGTAGGCAGTAATTGTTACCATTAATAGACTCAACCCATGCCCAGGGCGGGCCAAATAAGCAAAGACACTGTACTGCTTTCTCACCATTAAGGACAGTCTGTCCATGCAAGAGACACCAGCAACACAGCCAGAGGCAGCTACCGCTAGTGCTACTCAATCTGCCCCCAGCTGTAGAGGAATGAAGGAGTTCAAGTCTGAGAACATCTCAAACACAACAGCAACAAGTACCTTTGTCAATTTAAAGATTTAGCTCTAATCTTATTACTGGAAGTACTACCATGTTGACTCCCTGAACAACAGATGTCTGTCTGTGCGTGCCACATGCCACATGAGACCAAGAAGGGATTCGCTTTGTTCCCAAAACTTTGTACCGAGATCCGCACCCCAGCTCCTGCACGGAAGGGCAGCTGGTGGGCGCTGCTTCTCTCTCAGCTCAGCTTCTGCAAAACAGAGGCTCCTTAAGCACTCCCTGGGATGTTTGGAATCTAACCCATTTAATAAACCTACTAGATGCACAACAGAACAAAGATAGTCTTGTTTTCAAAACAAGAAAGCTGTCTCTACTATTTATACTACGAGCGCAAAGGAGGTGAAAATAAAGCTTTTCCCTTAGACCTGATCTCCCCAAAGAAAAGGGCCAAAAAAACCCCTCCGCTTTAAAATTAATGATTTTTAAAATTAATGATTCTTTTCAATAAGCAATATATTCAAGGTGTATTGACCAGTAATCCAGATCTCAAAACTCACCTTTGGCTGCAGTAATAAGCAAGTGCACAGGTACCTGCCCTTTCTAAGCACAGAAGCTAAGCGTGTCTAAAGGCCTACAAATCTTTTTAACAAATCTTTTCATGTTCCACAATGTAGGCATTTCTAACATCATAACAACAGAAAAACTGGAGAGGTTTAAAGCTGAACTTTGTTTAACCGTGTTCTACTCAGAAACGTTTGAACATAATGTGTGGTAGTCCAAAGGCAGAGAATGGCTACAAAGCTATGAGTGCCTAAACATGGTCATACCAAGCAGTTTTCCTTCTCTTCAAACACTTTATCTATTTTTGTTCTGAAGTACTGCCAGCTAAGTACTACTAGCTCCTTATCCACAATCCCAACAGTCTCCAACGGTCGTTTCCTCTAGCAATGCCATCTAAAGCCCAAAGCACGGGGGGTCCTAACAGCTGCCTGGATATTATAAACGTGGTGAAATAACATTTACCCACAGTAAAGGCCACCTTCGGATGAACCAAGAGCCACGTCATGCAGTATTTTAGATTACAAATCTGTATGTATCTCTCAATGAGTTTCCAGTTACAGGGACTTTCAGAACAGCAGTTTCAAGGAACTGCACCTAGTGTCCCGTCTGAGGAAGGAATGGAAGAGCAATGCACAAACAGCTCTCAAAATGCCATTTTCCAACCACACATTTCATAATTCAAGTACACCGCTTCTGCAAAGGTTCAAAGCTAACAGTTCACATTCTGAACATTGATGTCTAACAGGAAAGTTAACAGAAGAGGTCAAAGTCAGATTACTTTTACAATTTCCTGTAGACAAAAGTTGCAGTCCGTTATTATTTTATGATCTACCTCAGACAGGTGAGGTATATGTATCAAAGACATGACCTCGTTGATCATTTCTTCAGATATGGAAATACTTATAGCAGCTGTCCTATTTCAGCTTCTACAAATTTCAGCATGAAAAAGCAACCAGTACCAGAAACGCACATCCTCTTCCTACAACAGCATTCTTCACTCTTCTCTGACACTTTTCAAAGCAACATATGAAAAAAGATAAGGTGCCGCAACCACCACTTGAAGAGCTATGTAGTAAAGACCATCCAAAATCATATTTTCTCCAAGGCAGGGGAAGCAACAGCTGTTTCCTGGAAACTAGAGTTTTAGGATAAGCTGCCTAGGGATGAAATCTGTGCTTCAGATATTAATCTTTGAAAGTATCAGGACCTACAAAAACCAGACAGACACACACACACACACACATCTGTTCCTAGCTATTTATTTTATTACAAGAGCTTAAATCTACTTAAACCCCTCTGTATTCTGGAATCTTTAGTAAGTTAGACCTCTAAGAAAAGTTTTTCCTAAGTAGAACTGGGACATTGTTGCTCCTCGTCTGTTATCAAAAAAGGATATATGAGGATGAAAGAAGACTGAACAAGCAAAATATAAAAGGTATTTTTAAAAGAAAAGAGTTGAGCCAGGCAAGAAAAATACTTACAGAGAAAAGCTCTACACTCTGATGATTACTTGCTTATTTTCTGCCCTGAAATTTTTAATATGGCAAAGTTTGCACAAGGCTACTGTGCTAGAATGGAATAAACTGCCCAACAGATTAATTTTTCTTTCAGTCAAAACTACAGTTGAAATAGTATTTCAGTTCTACTGTCTCCATAGTTCCTTGTTTATTTCTGTCAAGACAAATATTTTGCTTACTAAAGGAAAAATCACGTCATGAAGAACTGTTGTCAGGGAACTGAAATAAAACTTTTCTTTGCAGACCCTATGTGTTAAAAAGTATAGATGAAAGGAAAGGCTGAAGCAAAGCCTATTTTCACAATAAAAAGCAGAGGAGAAGCCCAGCAAAACTTAACTGCCCGACTGAAAAACAACATCCCTAACATCAGTCTTTCATACAGGTGTTTCCACTGTAAAAGAAATAGCCAAATATTTTGGAAGATTGCAACTATGAGAGTTACATTTTAACACTGTACCCTATTGTCAACAACCAAATACAAACATTTGTAGCAATACAGCAGGATGTATAGCATTGGCTTTGAAACATAATATCCATTTTCTAGAAGACTGTAAGTTAGAGCAAGTTTTTTCAGAGTGTACTTTGAGAAAGGAAATTCAGATTCCCAGGTGAAGACAGAAAAAAAAAATACTAGAGGGTTCTCAGAAAGACAAGATGTTTTTCTGGGGAAGAAAGGGAAATCTATGTTGGTTTTGGGGACAAAATGGATGAGAGACAGGAGAGGTAACTAAAACAACACATAAGCACACTTAAACAGATATAAAGGGAACTACTGCTACTAATACCAGTAAAACAAGGGTTAAAGGTCTGAAGTCCAACAACCAACTTACAAAAACTTTGCAGGACCGGAGGTTATACCTGACACTAGCTAAAGAAAACTGTGCGGATGCTGCGTGGTCTAGCAGTTAGAAGATGCAAACAGAACTTTGTTCTAATTTATAGTTATAACTTACTGCTTTACCCCTAATACAATAGTGAAAGTTGGACAAATGACAGCACTGTCTGGGATTTTAGAGGGTTTTTTTTTCACCACCTGTAAAACTGGCATTACTTGACCGTATAAAATTCTTCAGAAGTACCCTTAATAAAACCTAGAGACTGATTTAACAGCATGCGTCTGAACTTAGATTTAATTCAGGAACTCCTTACAGAATAGGCAAAGCTAGTAAAATTTGATTTTTCTAACCTTGGATATTCTTTCAAGAGCAAACTGTATAATGTTATAATTATTAAAGAGCTACCTAATTTTGCTTTAGAAGATTCTGTCAGTACCTTTAAAATTATAACTGAGAGAACAAAGCAAATAAAGAGCACGGTCCTGAATTCTACTCCCCACACCCTATAGTCTCTTGGCTTCCGCTGAATTAAGAAAAGCAGCCCTGGAAACCAAATTTACTTTAGAAGGCTACTTATTCTTATTCTAAAGTGCAGTACAACCTCGTACATCCATTCAGCTAGAAAAGGGAAATTTCCATATAAAAAGATAAAATGTGAAAAGAGAAAGGTAAGACTACACAGAATATTAAAATAATGCATATAGCGGAGAAAGACCAATTAATCACCCTAACAAGTGAAATCATTTTTGCAATGGCACAGTTGCTCTGCAAAAAAAAAAAAAAAAAAAATCCAATTGTGCTATATAAAAACAAGCTACACAAAGAAAACCAAAAAATCCATTTGACATCTCTAACCCTGCCAAGGCATCAATCCAAGTACAAGCAGCAACTACTCAGCAATTCAGAGCCAGTTTGTACAAACATTTTATGGTGGGTACACATAGAAGAACAGAATTCATTTTTCATCCTGAGAAATTAAACTATTTAAGTAGAGTAAAGAATAGAAATCAGCAGTTTAACACTGAAGAAAGCGTAAGGGTCTTCACAAGGCACAAGAAAGTCCCTTAAGCACCTCAACAGGTTACATACAACATCTGCCACTAAGAAGGTACCCAAACTACCTGCTTGCACGACCGCGAGTTACTTCTGATCGGTGTTTCTGACTGTTATTTCCAATAACACATCAGGCAGTCACTTCAGACATGCAAGTTACACGTGTAACAGCTGGCCAGATTCCAGCCTCACCTAGGGCTGCAAGCAGGACCCCTATCACCTGCCATCACAACCAATCACAGCCAGGTTGCACACCAGCACCACAGCTCACCCAAAAGGCTCTCAGCACAGAACCAGAAGTCAATTCCAAACAAGTTAGAGAATTTACCTGTATGTATTACAGGTATAAAAGCCAGATAAACACAAGCCACACAAGCTCTCAGAATACAGAGAGTCACTTGCAGAGTCTCACTGAATACCTGCAGGCCAATGTTGAATAACAAGGAAAATTTGTGAAAAGCTCTTTTGTAAACCACCTGGCCCTTAGGCTCTTCAGGCTATTGAAATAATGACTTTTAAATCTTAATTCTGTTCTTGCTTTGTAAATTCTATTTGTATTTCATGTGTTATACCTTTCAAATCCTGTGTTACACCTGTCACTTTAAAGAGTTAATGTAATTCTTATTATAGCGGTGTTGTGATGGAGGTCACATGTGCACTTCAATAAACAGGAGGGAAAAAAATCCATACTTTTTAAAATAGTCTCAAGAAAAACAAGATTTCCATTTTACAGATGGGATTCTAAGACCCACAGATGCAATACAACTTGTAGAAGATGACACAAAGACCTGTGAAAGGAGCAGGAAACAAGCACAGACCTTTCTAAACCCAGGCCAGCACAATGGTTCTCAAAACAATTCAAGTTGGATTTAAACTGGTGTGCTTACACCTATATTCCAGCATTTGTATAATGTGAGAAGTGCCTTCACACCTTGAACACATAAAAATAGAGAAGGTCTCAACCTTTTCTGCTGGAAAACTACAAAAGCACGACATACTGCTTTGAAAGAAAGCATATTCTTACACCACAGTTTTTTCATAAGTACTACAAACTTGATCAAAAATAGTCTTAATAAAACCTTGAGTAATAGGAACGTGTTAAGATTAAAATCTCTATAACCATGCAAATGATTTCATACTCCTTGGCATTAAATACATTTAACAGAACAACTTCAGTTGAGCAGTCAACAGGTAACTGAACAGATAAGCATACAAACCTAACTATTCCCCTTGCATCTCCCTGTCTTTTACACACTCCCTCAAAGGAAAAAAATCTTTTCCTGTTCTGATCTATTTTTACAGTCTAGTGCATTGGTATTTTGGATTATTTCCAAGGGTATTCTTTACTGGGGCATCACAACTAAATGCCAGATTTCAAAATTATTTTAGCTTATTCTCATAACCTACTTCACAGAACAACACCGACTTAATAAAGGATCTAGCAATTGCTGCCTTTTCAAATGCAAATATGTTCGAACGGAAGAAACAAACTTTAAAAAAAAAAACCACCATCACTAGCACAAAATTCAGATTCTGCTTCTTGTTCCCCCACAGGTTACATCAAACTATTAGCAGCCTGCACTTCAGGAAAATTTCTGAAAAGAGTGCACACAGCCACTTTAAGTCCTTACCTAAACAACAGCTCATTTTTTGAGCAATCAAGAACCAGCTTTTAATCCTGGGAAGCCAACAGTGATCTCCCGTCTCCACATCCCCAGTTCGGGGGTACCTCCGACTGACTCCCCTCGGGAAGCCAAGAGAGGAAGGTCCGGTCCTTCCTTCCTAGAGATGTAAGCCCACGGCTGGTGCTCGCCCTCCCTAGTCCCGCTCCTCGCCACTACAGCCCCCGAGAGGCACCAAGACACCCAGGACCTCGCCGGCCCCTAAGGGGAAGCGCCTGCGTTGGGGGCGGGGGCGGAGGGCAGAGGGGCAACGGGACGGTACGACACGGGACGACGGGAGGGGGTGAGGCAGAGGAACCGAAGGTAGGTCTTTATTTGGGGCGACTTGGGTGGTTTTTTTACCTTTCTCCCTGCTTGGTGTTGGAAGGCGGAGGGTGCAGCACGGTCTGGTTGCCTTCCATCTCCACGATGCACTTGGTATTCAGGTCCAGCTCTGCAAGGCGACACGGCGGGGGGGGGAGTCTGTGTGTTGGCGGGGGTACCTGGGGCTACACCACATCCCCCACCACCTTCTCCCCACACCCCAGGGCAGCTCTCCCCCCGCCGGTTCCCCCTCGGCGGGGTCAGGCTGGGCTGTGTTGAGGGGGG
>VXBJ01005108.1:985083-1014866 GCA_013400055.1 Nycticryphes semicollaris
CGAGAGGCGGCGACAGATGGGGGAGGAGGAAGAGGAGGAGGAGGGTCCGGCGCCGGGGAGGACGGCGGTATTGCAGCCCCAGCCGCCTCCCTGCTCAGCCGCGGTCCGCTCCGTCTCTGTCTGCCAACGGCTTCGTTTGCATAACTACTGCCCGTGCTGCCGCCTCCCCGCCGATCCCAACCGCCATCTTCCGCCACCTCCCGCCGCGCCGCCGGGATTGCGGCGCCCAGACAAGCAGCCGGGCAGGCGGGGAAAAGAGGCGTCGGCGCCGGAGCGCCTTCGGTACCAGGAGGACAGAATGGGGGGGAGCCACTCCCCCCTCCTCCGCCGGCTGCTTCTGCCAGCTGAGCATGCGCGACGGGCCGCTCCCTGCAGTGGCGGGAAAAAGCGGTAAGGGGGCGCTGCCGCGCCCCCCCGCGCATGCGTAGAGGGAGATAGGGAAGGCGGCCTAGTGGGCGTCTGAGAGCTGGTGGCGGACATTGGGGTTATGGGGCTGGTGAGGGAGTGTATCCTCAGGTCTTTCCTACCCTTCGGGTTGTTCTACTCAGGCCTTGCTTTCTCTTCATACTCTTCCCGGGAGCCGCCGCCGTGGTTTGCACAGCCGTAACAGCCACCAGCTTGTCCCACTGGTCACTGGGTTTCCTTGTGGCGAGGAAAGGCCACAGAGAAAAGATGGCCCCGAGTGAAGTGTCATGGTGCTAGGGGGCTTTCTTTGAGGCAGAAGATGTGCAATGCTCAATTAGGAAGTAAGGGCCTGCCCAGTGCAGGGCTGGCACTGGCGTGGGTGAGCTGGGTGAAACGCCTGCGCTGTGCCTCGGGGTGAAGGAGTGATGGATTCATGCCTGGCCCCGGTCTGTGCTTCGCCTTCTTGGAAAAGTGCTGTTTGCAAAGCACTGAGGCCTCTTGTGCCGTGCTGCGCTTCCAGCCCACTGTAGATGAGTGCCTTCCCAAATGCCACAGGACAGGGTTGTGTCCATCTACCAACTGCAGTACATTACCCCCCAAAACCAGCTCCAAGGATGCCCGAGCTTCCAGTCAACAAGCCAAGAAGGATTTTTAGTTAAAACTGCAGTAGGCCTCCAATCTCAGCATAGCCTTCTTTTTGAAGCATCCTGTTAGAACTTTGTTCTCTATCCAGAAGTGTTTTCTTGGCTTCAGGAAAATATCTTCCAAATAATAAATCCTCATCACAAATGCAGCTAACTGGCAGGAAAATAATTATGTCTGTAACATTTTCTTTATTGAAAAGACAGGTTCAAACCCAAATGGGCTTATTCTGTCTACTGTGGGGCTAAACTACCGAAGGGAGAATGGTCAAAACAACATATGATGAACAGATAGTTGCACTCAGAAAGAACAGACCTTTCAAACTGAGGTTTGAAAACAATGGACGGTGCTGAGAAGATCAACCTTCCTGGCTGCGAGCACACCAGCCAGAAGAGCCCTGCAAAGGGACTGAGAGGCGCAGCTCTGGAGGAGGCCCAGCTGCCCTGAGTGGCCACAGCTTGCAAGAATGCTGAAAGGAAATGAGAGGTGCATTTAGCGCAGCAAAAGAGAAATGTTACCAGATAGAGCCGGGCATCTGGAGAACGTCACTAGCAGAAGCTGTCGCACATGGATTTCTTGCCTGTGGAAGTAGGCATAAGGAATGAAGTTCGTTATGAAATGCACTGTAGGCACGTGGCTCAATGAGTAAAAAGGAACCAGGCTGAAATAAGGCATCCTACTTACGACTGCAGACTGTAAGAACCCAGATGAAAATTAGCGCTGGCTCCAGATGAGGCATGAAGTCTGAAACGGCTGTGCAGAAATTGAGTTGTTCAGTGAAAGTTGGACGCTACTGGGAAAAAGAAGTCAGCCAACAGAGGGAAGGGAAAATACTCCCTTCCATCTTGATTTTCCACCTCTTAGTAGAAAAACTACATCATTGCAAGATTAAATAAAACCAGTGTTATTAGCTGAAGAGAAACTAAAGGGAGTTTCTATGAGACCAACTATGATTCTGGCTGTGGGAAGAGTCTTGGGAAGAAATTTTCACTGCTGTCTAGAATAGGTTTGTGAATCTTACTCCACCATTTGCAGGTACAGAAAGCCATCCATGCAGAAGCATTTCAAAAGGGAGATGCGACCTAGTTTGCTCTAATACAGACTGTAGCTGTTCTCTTCTTGTGAAATCCTGATTTTTTTTCTGGTGTTAGGTTATTGGGAAAAGGAATTTTGCTTTTTCACTCATACCAACATGCCCCGAAAAACAACTGCCAAGACAGAGGTGCTGGTTTCAGTAAGTTTTTCAGTCCTCTTAAGGAAGAGCTTTTGGCAACATGTGGACCACGACCTGACAACATCTATTTAGGCAGCATGTGTGCAGCACAAACCTAAACCTTTGGCATTACGGCAGAAGAGGAAGATTTACATGATAGGGGTCCCGTGAGATCATTAGGCAGCTCCAAGAGCCCTGTGAAGGACTGTGGCAAGTGAGTGCAATTCAGGCAAATGAGATGATGTTTCTCTTCTGGCATTGTGTTTCCCCATCGAACACAGCTACCATACGGAACCCTTTACATCTCTGTCTTTGCTGCCGGTGGCAACTGTGGATGAATGTCTCTCACCTGTCAGCATTTGTTAGCTTGATCACTTTACGTGCCCCATGGGAATTGGCGAGGGATACTGCTGGGTAATTCACCCATCAGAATTAGTTGCCAGCTACCCAGCTACCATGCTGATGGATAGAAGATACTAGATGAGAAATGACAGCTTACTCCTTCAGCAATGAGAAGAGATGAGATGAGAAAAGTGGAGGGTGATGGTGGGTGAGGGGAACAGGGATGGAAACCCAGGGACAAAATCATCTGAAGCCATCCTTCCCTGACTTCCTTTTCCTGTACCTGCTTTCCTCCACCCCCTCTTTTTTCCTGGTCCTGCACTGCTGCAGTCAATAGGAATTTTGCAACTTCAGTAGAGCCAGAACGGAATCTTTCTTTGTCTCTCGCTTTCCATCTGTTTTCATTTTTGTTTCTTCCCTTCTGGCATTCCCATACATTTATTTGTCCATTGGTCCACAGTTCAGCAGAGAGCGTAAAGAAAATATCAATCCCTACTTTAGTCTGGTGGGAAGCTCCTCATTTTCCCAAGGCATAACATGGATAATGTGATTTGACATGAAGGTATGCCCATGTCTTCCCATATACTGAGATCTACTTCATGACATGGAAATGGGGGAGTGATGCTGTGCACCCAGAGCTGATGCCCAAAGCCCTGCTTATAGGGCAGAGCATTCCACTGACCTCCTGTCTTCGGCAAAGGGCAGGGAGAAATGTCACGGTGCCCACCAAGAATATCCATCTTTTCAGCAGTGTCCTCAGCGCGTATCTTGCTGTGCTGGACTGGTGCACGCTGTCACTGCCACGTTCAACTTCATCTCATGTCACGGGAGCCAGAGAAGAGGAGGAGCCGTCAGCAGGGAGAGCATGGGAAGCAAAGCAGTGTTTTTCTTTCAGTGTTGGAAGTGTCAAAAGAAAGACAAAGTGATTTTACAGCACTCGATGTCCAAAACATGCTTACAGTGAAGGTTCTTACTACCACATTTAACCCAAGGCATGTATTTTATAAGATTGACCAAGATTAAAGTTTTCTTTTGGTTTCCAAATTTTGACTGAGCGTTTTTTAAAATTAAAATTAACAGAGAAAACCAATCTTTTTTTCAACCCCAAAATATTACATCATTATCCAGTCTGAGAGAAAGAGGTAAAATGAACATGTATGATGAAACCAACAGATATTTTTAAGGTTGTCAATCTAATAGATTACACTCAAGTTAGGAAAAAGCATAGGAACAAATAGGAGCTCTAACAAAAATTGATACATTTTCCACTAATGTTGGTGCAAAAGAAGTATGGATAATATTCTGGGTTTCATTATTATCTTTTTTAATAGTATTTAGCATATTGGATGGAGGCCTGGACATTCCAGAAGGGAGAAATACTTTGTACTGGAGGGGTGGGATAAAATGTGATGTAATATTTGTGGCAGGACACAAAGGGTTGTCCAGTTATGCACAGAAACTTGTATTTTTCACTGAGTAAAATGCAACTGGAGAGCACGTAGGGAAGCAAGAGCCTGCCCATAATTGTACACTAGGACCCAAGTGTCTGTCTCACACACATCACTGGGCTTTGCGAGTAACCCCACTGGACAGGTACCTTGAATTTACAGCAGAATACACGAGAGCAGGATTTTATCCAGTGCCCTCTGCTAGGTTTTCAGGCTGCTTTTCCATTTCCTTTTTGCTCCAAATTGAAGCTGGCCGTTAGTCAGGCTGGATGTTTGCCATCTCCGTCTTATCAGAGATCTGTTTTGTCTGTGGCTCTAAAGCTGTGCTGGAGGCATGAAAATCGTCTTCTGTGTCCAACATATTAATGGCAACGCTCTGGGCCCAGAAAGGGGCTGTGGTGACAGATGCTCTGCTGACACTCAGGAAGAAAAAAAAAAACATTTTAATTGCCAAAGTCAGGACTAAATGCAGAATATATCTGTTCTCCTGCCTGAGAAATGCTGCTCAAAGCTACCTGGGGTGGCTGACAGCTGTGTCTTTAGACTCTTGCATGGCTTTTAACAGGCACTTGCAGTTTATACCTATCTCAGTGCTCAAAAGAGTTGGCTTACTCTGTTGGCTCTTTCAGTGGTGAACAAACTAAATCTGTTCCTACGGGCTAAATACATCTGTTTTGAATGATCATTTCTAGGTCATCCTGGCTTTACCTGGATAGGGTGCTGACCTCTGCCAGGGCCGTACCGTGGGTGCCCGAGACCAGATGAGAATCTGGGGTCAGAGGTGAACGATTACAGCGAACATCCCCGAGGCAGCCATGGTTGCGTCCCCATCAGGCTCAAACATTCCTTGCGGGGCGGGGAGGAAAACATCAGATACAATTTCAGTGATCAGATCGGATGTTCTCTCCCTGCCTCCAATGCAATATTGCAATGGTCTTTAGAAACATGGGCCAAATATTCAGCCCAGTGGGTAAGACTAACCCAACTGAGAGCAGCTGCTCATTTTTAGCTGCGTTTAACTCCATGGCCATTCTGCAGCGAATCATCCCTTTGCTCTGCTCACTGAAGAACAGGGGACAGGCAGCTCTGTTCCCTGTTTCCCATCACTTAGCAGGAAGAAATTGTAATGGTCATTGCTACCTCCAGATGAAAAGCCATATTAATAGAAATAAATGAGCTTAGAAGCAGACTAATGCAGCTATAGCCAGGAAACTGATGGGATGCAAAGAAGTAGCAAGAATAGTTCTTTATATTGCCCAGATATATTTCCCTACGCTCTGGAAGGCTGATTGAAGTTTTCACTGAATCCAAAGTGAACCTTTCTGTCGTCTCAGGAGGGATTTGGTTTCCGGCAGGGAATTTAACATCCCTGCAAGTCTCACTTTGGATAGGGGTGACAGTTCTGATGTCAGAAGAATATGGTTAAAAAGTCGCACAAGCGCTTTGTATAGAATTGTAACAGAAATTTGATTGAACGTTAGCTGCAATTGAACTCTTGCAATTACAACTTAAATCTTAATTGGACCTTTTGCACCTGGACTAGATGTAGAAACAATTAACTGAAACGTAGGTCGAAGACATGGAAATTACCATATCCAGAGCTCATTGAGGTGGAACAAGGCCCACAGGGGAGTACGCTCTGGGCTCTGATCTAAGCATGGCATGACAAGACATACAGAGTCTTTGGAATGGAGTTTAGATAAGAGGGTGTCTGAGAGGAGCCTTGGGAGATTATAATACTAAAACACATACCCTCTCGTAAATAATGAGCATGCGATTCAAGGGGCTCTCCCAAAATGTTTAAAACATTAACTTGAATGCATATGTATGGCTGAGGGTTGGTAAAAGAACTGTAGCTCACCAATCAGCTGTACCTTGTCACTATAAATACTGGTCTCTCAGAAAGGTGTAGTGTGCTGGCTGGTGTTAAATGCCCGGCACCCAATTCGGCAGAATCAGAATAAAGACAAATACCTCGACTCAACACATTGATTGGGTTTTTGCATGCCGAGTGAAGAAGCTTATTTAGGGACAACAGTTCTGTTCTCGGACAGCTAGTCACATGCTCTGTAGCTCACATTCCTTAGTTGTCAGGGAAAGAAATGATACACTGATGGGTTTATTTACATTTTTGTTGCTACTGATGTCAATTATCTGTTCTTCATCCCTTTTTTATCTCTGGAAACGCTCCACCCCTGATTCAAATACCTTCCTAAATTTGTTTACACTGAGGAGAGCAAGGCTGTGGATTCACAGCCAAGTGATACTGTGAAGAAAGCATATTTAGTTGGGGCTGTTACCGCTTGAGTTATTTTCAGCGGTGAAAGAGAAGCTACGGATGGCGTTTTAGAAAGATTGCTGAGACTCCACCTGGAAATCTCAGTGCAGCATTTAGAGAAGAGTAGTTCAAACTGGAACAGACCCACAAAAGGGTTACTGGGAGGACTGGTGAGTGGTGAATATTATCAAACAAGAGCAGACTGGAAAAGCTCAGTTTGTTTAGTCTAGCAAAATGAAGACTGAGAGGGGATATGGCTGTTTATGCTTCCTTTCAGGCCAGTTAAAAGCATAGTGCTACTCAAGTTCAAGGAAAACACCAGCACGAGAACAAATGGGTGCAAACTGCCTTTCATGCAGACCTTTTATTTTGGGCTTCGTTAGGAGGAGAGCTGCCAGCAGATCAAGGGAGGTGAGCTTTCCTCTCTACTTAGCTCTGATGAGGCCACATCTGGAGTACTGTGTCCAGTTCTGGGCTCCCCAGGAGAAGACACAGACTTAATAGATTGAGACCAGTGGAGGGCCACCAAGGTCATTAAGGAACTGGAAGTTCTCTACTATGAGGAAAGAGTGAGAGAGCTGGAGCTGTTCAGCCTGGAGAAGAAAAGGCTCGGGGATGGGGGTGGATCTCATCAGTAAGTATAAATACCTGATGGGAAGGTGTAAGAAGACAGAGCCAGGCTCTTTTCAGTGCTGCCCAGCGACAGGACCAGAGGCAACAGGCACAGACGGAAACACTGGAGCTTCCTTCTGTACATCAGGAAGCATAAAAGTGTTTCCTGTGTTTCACTGTGAGTGTACCAAGCCCTGACACAGGTTTCCCAGAGAGGTGGTGGAGTCTCCATCCATTTAGATGCTCAAAAGCAGTCTGGACATGGTCCTGCACAACTAGCTGTAGTTGGCCCTGCTTGGCCCTGCTCAAGCAGTGCTGATGGACCAGGTGACCTCAGATGTCACTGCCAACCTCAGCCCTTCTGTCATTCTGTCTTGGAAGATATTCAGGCTGGCAATGAGTTGACTACTACTCCCAGAGGAATACATGGCAGAAGATCAGAAGATTAAACCTAGCTAGTTTTAAGAGTGAGCTTCATTTTATTAGATCACATGATAGCAGGGACCCTGTCCTGCTGACCCTACTAGACACCTGCCACTATACAGCACATAAACATCATGGTGATGATAACAGTTTAATAGTGGAAAGGGAAAGCAAAGGTAACAGTTTTGTACTGTTAAAAAAAGTAAGATCACAGGGTCTCTAAGGAGTTGACATCACCTCCCTGTGGTCAATGTAAGCATTAAGTTATGAAAAAGGATTGATGTTAAATTAGTAGGGATTTATCATTTTTCCTTTTTTTCACTCTTTTCTAGTATATATTAGTAGAAATCAGATGCTTCTCCTAAGAAACAGCAAACTGTCACAGCTGGTTTGTAATGTTATTTACAATTTAAATCAGTAGGCAGGCCCCAGCAAACTGAAGGAAAGGGCAAGCCTCCCATTATTCCCCCTACCCGGAAAGCTCTCACCCCTCTTCATCTTTATGATAAGGAATGTCTGGTATGTGAGTGTCACTCCAGCACATCCCTGCAGTTCTCTTGTGATTAGGAGACTAAGGGCACTTGTGAGCAGGGAGCCGGCTCACAAACACCATCCAGAGCATCACTGATTATTATCCATTTGCTCTGTGCAGGCGTGTGTCTTACCACAGGTAGAAAAGGTGAGTCTGCAGTCTCCAAGTCTCTTCAGGTAGCAATCAGATACACACAGCAGCGCTCAGGCTGTTTTCAAAGACCGTGCTTGGTAGGGATGACTGGGAAAGCTGTAAATATAAACAGCCTGGTTAGTGGCAGCAACCTCCTGGAACAGAAGTGCTGCACTCCCATTACCCCTTCTGCACTCAGTCACAGTCCCCTTGTTGGTTCACTTTCTGCTTTCCGAGAGAAGCTGAGCTTTGCTGGCCACCCTGAGTGAGACTTGGAACTTGGGAGGAGGAGGAGGGTGGGAAGGGAGGAGTGCATCCGCCACACTTGCTTAGCAAGTAAGCTGAGCTAGTAACTACACCAGCCAAGCCAAAATTTCTCCTTACGCAATTAGTTTCTAGTGATGCCTGCAAATACACGTTCTGGCCAAACTTCTTTCTAAAGTGTGGAGAAGAAAAGAAGCCATTGCTTGAAAGACATTAGAAAGGACAACAGCGAGCATCAGGAGGTCAGCAGGTAAGGAAGCTGAGCCAGGCAAGGCCTTGAGAGAGAAGCAGTGGAATTGCATTTGTTAAAACGTATGGAAGTCAGCTCAGCACAGATCTTGGATCTGTTCTGCTGTCTACTGCCGTCAACAAGAAGACTGACATGAAGTTCAACAGGTTTCATCAGTTCCTGTGTAAGGTGGAAACAAGTGCTGAAGGTGCTAATTAAAGTGCGGAACAAGATTTGCAATCTTTTATTTAGAAAACAAAGCACCCAGTCACTGCCCCTTCCAGGTATACCCAGCCTGAAGAAAACATACTAAATATAATCATTGCATAATCATCATCAACAACAACATTATCAGCAACAGATCATACTCGCTTTTTTAGATTGAAGACTAAAACAGTGCCAGGGCATCCTTTGTTGTCATGTCACTTCAAATTTCATTTTCTTTGATTCATGGCAAAAAGGGTTGCTTTTTACAGGTATATAAATTAGGGGAACAGACGGCCTGTGCAGGCTTCCAAGCTTCTTGCTGTTTGTCCACACCGGCCTTAGACTAGGAAACTCAGACCAGTTACGGGGGTCACCCACGGGAAGGGTTCCTAGAACTGTTACTCCCCACACAGTTTCAGTTGTACAGTCCTTCACCCTTTTCTCTCCCGTAAGGAAGCTTGCACGCCTGTCTCCCAAAGGCATTCCCTGAATGACTGAAGTCCTTTCCCACCATTCATACTGTGATCTGAGGTTTCCTCCCTTTAATCTGTCAGCGAAGATGAAAGGCAAAACCAAAACATGGACAGAACCTCTGGGGGAATGAATCCTTCTGAAATGAAAGTGGAGTGAACGCACGCACACACCACACAGTGTGACTAAACAATGGCTAATGAGAAATACAGCTCTGGAAGACACTTCAAGGGACTACAACCAACTGGGAAGAATGGGCGAGGGCTGTGCAAAAAGCGCAAATTAGAACAACATGGTTGAAATTCAGAAATCAAAAACTTAGGCTTATTGTCAAGAAAAAAGACTTCAGAGATTCAAGTCCAACACAAGCAAGAGGGAAAAATCCATTGCTCATTACAGATGCTTGAAAATAATTCAGTTGCGTGGCTTTTATTTCTTGGGTGAAAGAGATACAAGAAGGAGAAGATTTTCTTCTACCTTCAAGGTACACTTTTTCTAAGTGAGTGGGTTTGGTTTTTTCTTTATAACACTGACACAGTAGAAAAATGAGAGCATCAGCTGCAATTTAATGATAACACTACCCAAATGCTGAACAGCTTTATGAACATCAGAAAATAGATGATAAATTGACCCATAGCTCTGATCCTGGGCCTGGAGCAACTTCAATTTCACTTTACGGTGCACTTTTCACCCGGTCTTTAAAAGCCAGCATTCCTCCATCTGAAACGAAACAAAAAGTCTCCCTGACTACCCTGCAACCTTAGACACCTTCTTGCTTAGTCTTCTTGGGATCTAGAACCTACAAGTGGGTCTCTACCACAATGAAAACATGGTAACTTTCCTAAGCTGCTGGCTAAGACCAGTAACCTCCTCTTCAGGCTCTACAAGAGCAGTTGAGATATAAGGTCCCTACTGATGCCAGTCCAGAGCGAGTCTTGGCCCAGATTGCTGGTCACTGAGCAACCACACATCCCAAGAGGGAGGTGTGGAACCAATCCACTGAATCTGACGGACTCATAGAAGCCAGGCAGTGGTTTGGTAAACCATCACATTGCATTTCTTTCACAAGAGGTTTCTGATGTTGAAAGAAAGTGGTAATTAATTTCCAGGGCAAACCTCTGCACTAGCCTGGATCCACCTGACTTCAAGCCCAGTCCTGCAGCATTTATTTATGTGGACAATTCCATTTGCAGTACTCATGACTGCACAGATAAACTATTTATGACAGAGCAAGTCTCAACTCAAACAAGTGGCTTTAAGGAATAGTAAGGATAAAAAACAGACGTACTTGAAATATTTCTGGCTCTACAGTATCATGCTGCAAGTTGAGTGGACGTTGGTGCAGAACTCACTGAAGAACCCTATTTCCTATGTAATTAAAGGACAATAAGGGAGCCAGGCACATCCTTTTCATATGAAGATGTCTATGAACTTGTAGTAGTTAATCTGTCTGACTCTTTCTGATAGATTTCTTACAAAGCATATCTTTAATGACATTGTATTTCTTCTCACATTAGCTCCTTAGTCTGTGATAGTAAAAGACATAACTGTTCTGTGTTTCTCACTTTCAAAACAGGTCAGTAGTTACTCAACACTGGTTAAATTCCATAGTCCATATTATTCACAGTCCATATTATCCAGGAAATCATGCCAGGCAAGCATTAATACTTTCATATGGGTTTAATCTTTTACCTATTTATATTCGGAACAAAAGCCAGTAAATTAGTTACCTCCTTTGATTATGTAGGTGTGGTAGTTCTTTCAAGATACGCTGGTTTTGCCTGGAATACAGATAATTTTCTTCATAGTAGCTAGCACAGGGCTATGTTTTGGATTTGTCCTGAAAACAGTGCTGGTAATACATGAACATTCTAGTTGCTGCTGAGCAGTGCTCACACAGAGTCAAGGCCTTTCTATTCCTCACACTGCCCCACCAGCCAGTAGGCTGGGCGTGCATAAAAAGTTGGGAGGAGACACAGCCTGGACAGCTGATCCCAATTGACCAAAGGGATGTTCCAGATCATAGGACATCATGCTGAGCATATAAACTAGGGGGGAGGTTGGCTGGGGGGCTGCTGCTCAGGGACCAGCTGGGCATTGGTCAGGTGGTGGTAAGCAATTGTTTTCATTTGCATCACTTGACTCTCTTGGGTTTTATTTCTCTTTTTGTTATTTCCCTTTCCATTACTGTTACTATTATAATATTCCAATTATTCAACTGTTCTTACCTAAACCCATGAATTTTCTCACTTTTACTCTTCCGATTCTCTTCCTCATCCCACTGGGGCAGGGGGCAGAAATAAGTGAGCAGCTGCATGGTGCTCAGTTACCGGCTGGCATTAAACCACAACACAAATTCATCTTCTCTGTCTTAGAACTTTTCAAAGCAAGCTTTGATGAAGGACATCCTTATTCTTGTTGGTTTTCTTTTTTTTTATCTTCACAGTTTTCTCAAAATAAATTCTTCCATATTCTCAGATATATTTTTCTCTCTCCTAATCCTATATCCTGCTTAAAATTGCCTACTTTTTATTCATTAAAAGACTATATAACTACATTTAGAGTATTTTAAATGGCTATAGAATCTTCTGAATAGCAATACTTTCCTGATAAAAAGCAGTATATTGGAAGCAGAATTTGTTCTCACCTCAACTAGCTGCCCATATAGTGCTCACCTGTGACCAAGGAACAAGATTTGCCTACATTAGGAGAGATCTTTAGAATAATGCTATATATGTATTTCTTCAATTGTAGGGAGCATACTTCCTTAAAACTATGAGTTTGCTTCAAATCTCCATTTCCCACAGATTTTTGCTGCAAATACAGAGTAATAGGTAGCTCTCGTAAGGATTACCATCTGAAAAGTTCCTAATTGTGACTGGGAAATCTGTTCAAATGTAGGTTATTCCCCTGCCAGAGGTCAATACTAATCAAGAGGCAACAGCCCTTATCGTCTTGTCCATTTTCCAGGCTGAAATGTTTCACCTCTTAATGCATTCCCTTTACTGGAATGATGGGTGTGCTCCATGCTCTGACTTAGTGGAGTTCACCCTCTGCTTAAGCCACAGACACCTTTCATTAATTTTTTTCTCCTTTTCAGAGTTGATCTCTTCTCCTCCTTTCTAACCTCAACATGCAATAGGTAACCCGATCACTGCAGTGGGGCTTCACAGCAGTACACCTCCTTACAGAGCACTTCACAACTCTGAAACCACGCACCTTTGTGGAGCACACCAGAGGCAATTATCTGAGAATACATTGTGGTTTGGAAAAGAATTAATGTCCATCATTTGTAGGGAACAGCAAAGGAATTAGTAACAAGAAGATCATTGGTAAAATGTCAAAACTTCTTCCAAAAATCAGGAAGGCAACTCCCAGACAAGAAGATAATTAATCACAGACTCTCCCTGCTTTATTAAGGCACCAAACTCGTAATGGGAAGTCTGAGATTTACTCTTAAGCTTGCCAAAGGCTTCCCTAGATTCTCAACTCTCCTGTCTGCAGCTGCAGGGCCAGGACCTTTATATTGTGTTTGCCTCAGAGTTTGGAGCGCCAAGTTCAAAAGTACCTGTAAATCTCTCAGAAAGCAGTGATGAGAAAAAGGCTCCAGTACAAAGCATCATCTGCTCATTAGGAACCTCTCTGGTATTAGCTTTGAAGCTGCCCAGGAAATCAGACAGGTTATACTGAAGAAGCATTCCAGAGAAAGCCTGTAAGTTCCTGCAACAATATCAAACGTAAACATGTTATTATTAGCACATTTAGTTGAGATAATGAAGTTGAAAATTTAATGTGGACTGGAGGCATGGTCAATGCCTGCTGTGATGGAAAAACACAGAACTGGTAAGTAATCCTTCCCTCTGGACTGATGTATGATCTACAACACTGCATGGCAAAAGAAAAAAGGCTGGGTGGGTCTTTGGTTTTATATATTTCAGGTTTTAAGATTTACATGTTTGCATATTTGGGATTTTTATCTGCAGTTAATGTTAATAATTCCCCATTGCAGTCAGTAGCATAAGGGGTTTGCTGAAGAGGAATCAAGCAGACAGTACATGTTTGTTCTCAGCTCATCTCCAGTAGGGCTGAGCCAACCTTCTGCCTGGCAATGCTGGGGCATTGCGTGGAGAGGTGGACCAATACCTTATTTGAGGTCTGCCTGGCCTGTTCCTCTTTACAGCCAGAGACTGCATATGGGACGTGACAAATTATGAGTTCTTCCAGCAGTTTCGAACTCTGCACTTACCTGTTTCAGATGGTAATCTCTACTTTGTTTCCAGAGCTTTGTTTGTGCTATTGTGCTGGCTTGACAGCTTTCACATCAAGTCAAAACAAGTGGGCAAGGTCAGGAGAAAGCCCCCCTACTGCTGGGAGCTATACATTCCACCTGGAAGATCCTCTGTTCAGATGGAAGCACTTTTGGAGACAGTTGGCCAAACCAAGAAAGCTACATCAGGTGAGCTGGCAACTCAGACAGCAGTCATCAGGACAGGGCTGGTCAAGAAATTGCACGATAGACCTTCAAGAAGATTACAAAAGGCTATCTTCACAAGTCATTTCCCACCATACTGTTCTAGAGTAGAGTAGGACAGTAGACTCTATATAGAGGCTTCTGTGTAGATGTGACACTTGAGAGCATGCTCTAGTGGCCGAGATCATAGGGTTTTTCTATGTGTGTATGGTTGGACTCGATGATCTCGGAGGTCCTTTCCAACCGTGAAGATTTTGTGATTCTGGTGTACTTACAGGGAAGCAGAAGGTACTGAGGGGAGAAAATGCTGGTTAGGAACATGGTTAAGTGGTGGACTTGGCAGTGTTGGGTTTACAGTTGGACTCCATGATCTTAAAGGTCTTTTCCAACCTAAATGATTATATGATCAGCAAATTTAAATTGTCTCCACAGGGCCTAGGCCTCAGGTGCATGCCATATTCCTGAATGATCTTTCGCTTCTTCTAAGATGTCTGAATGAAGAGTGAGGTTTAGATTTTGCAAAATCTATATATTTTTGCTCATTGTATTACACTCCTGTAGAGGCAAGCTGTGACTCACAGGTGACTTGTAAATTAGAAGGATGGGCCTCTGAGAAGAGTCAGGGGAAAAAAACAACCAACCAACCAAGCATCGAAGGGAAAGAAATGAAGGCAAATTCCTCCCATGGAGGGTGCAACAGCACCATAACCCATGGTCCCAGGGGAGAAAGCTGCTTTTTTTACCTCTGTCAACCTTTTCAGAAAGAAAACATCTACCGTATTCGAGGCCATCATTCTGGTGGACCCATGCTCTGTAAAACTATTAGTGGTTTGGAGTCTGGACATTACAGGATGTCTCCTCTGCACCTGAAATCAGTCCATGAAAAAATTGCTACGGTGGTGTTTCCTCCATGATTTGTGAAAATCTAAACATCAAATTGATGGACACAGCAATGTGGCTGGAGGGGATGGACAGATGGTCAAACAGACAATGGCCAAAATGAAGTAAATGTTACCTTTTCTTCCCCCCTTGTATTTCTCTCTTCTTTTTATTCACCAATATGAAACAATTCCTGTATTCTTTATCTAACATTATTTTGTTCACAAACAAAACAAAAAATATGCATGTTATAGGACACAATTTTGATACAGGCTTTTGCCTCCTTTACTCCTCAACACTGTAAACGTACCCTGGTATATTTATATACAATGACAGCACCCTGAGATCAGTGCTTAAAAATAAATCAAATTGGAATTGTGCTGTGTGTGTGCACAACAGACATACCAATCCATAGCAGGGGCTGAAGGGAATACTGTTTGTTGTATTTGTTAGGCTTTAATCCAGATAGTTAAAGCATGGGGTGCAGAGAGTTACAGTTCAGTTTAGATTCTGTTCTTATAACTGAAGTGACTAGACACAGCCCCACATGACGTTCTAGATGAAATGGCCTCTGCTCTTTTCCAAGAGGAGGCACACATCTAGCTGTTCCCATGTCAGGCACACCCAGTCAGATCCCAAAAGCATCACCGACCTAGTGACAGCTGCCCCTTACCCTTTGTCATCTTGCTCTCAGAACACAAGCTTCTCTTCTGTTGAGGTCTGTGACTAAATTGCAACAGATTTGCAGGTGGACAGGAGCAGCACATGTCCCCTGGGCCTCTGAAAAGCAGATGGCATTAAGGTATCACCCCGAAGGCAGCAGGTATCTACAGTAGCTATAGGGGAAGTGTGCATATATGCATAAAGGTAGAAGCAAGAGTAAGTAAAAATACCAAAGGCTTTTTAGTTTGTTATCAGAATGTTGGTGGATCTCTGTCTCCCCTTGTATCTTAAATTCTCTTGTGTGACAGAAGAAAGATTTCAGGTTTACTGCTGAATTTTCCCTTACACACTGAAGAACTCAGTTCTTCATGGCTTCTCTATTTAGGCACCCACATCAAATTAATTAAAACAGAATGCAATGGTTTCTTTGATGCAGTGTTGTACGAGGCTAAGCACCAAGCTTTACAGCCAAAGGAAAACAGCTGCATTGTTCATAGAAAAATCTACATTTGCTTTCAGTAGGTACGTAAAGCAGAGCCAGGCAGAAAATGGCATAGGGCAAACTAGGCAGAATAAAGGCACAAAGTTTATTTTGTTTACAGACACAAACATCAAGTGATTTCTAGTCATATACCAAAGGAGAAAGGAGCAGAATGGGCAACAATGGAATTCGTGTGGCTTTTAAAACAGCATGAGTCTAATATTTAAAAATCAGCATTTCAGCTGCTGGAAAGTTGCCTCCATGGCAACAGGGGATAGGAAAGTTGCCCGTCCACGAGCTCAGTAGCCAAAACAAGCTCCTGATGCACACAAAGGTTTGAGAAGATAGAATCATAGAATTGTCTAGGTTGGAAGAGGAAGGGTTTAGGTCCCACGTGTTATTGTGATAAACTATTAATTATGCATGAATACAGCATCTGTGGTATTGCATGCATTTTGAAACACAACAGTTCCCCAAAGGAAGTCTTACCTAATTGTTTGTATATCCCTCAAAGACTGATGTCTCATTGGCATCTAGAAAAGAATATATAATCCAGGAGGTGGCTCCTCTGAGTAAATTTCCTTCCTGACCCCTCAAGAGGGCTCCTGCTCAAAGCCGTCATAGCCAAGGAGTGTTTCTGGTTCCACCAAAGGCACTTACTGGGTGGCCTGGCAGTAGAGAAGGCTGGGAAAGACCAAATGTGCAGTCTGTAGAGTTTTCAAGAGTAAAAAAGAATGACCCTATGACAACTTTAGCAGGGTATCTCCAAATAAGAAAAGAAATCATCTACATGGCAACCAAGAGACACACTGGATTGTAAGAGAGAAGCCCATGATTAAGAAATATGAGGAGTTTTCACTAAATTATTCAATATAGGAGTAAGCAAATCACACTTTATTGGCAGGTCACTGTTCAATTAACCTTTACAAGTAGCTGCATTTAATAATTTGTTCTGTTTGTAGAAACATTAACATACGACAGATTAATACATTGTTTGCATTAGAGGGCTAAACCACTCCAATTTAAAGTATGTGGTAAGTCACTGGGGCAGCAATATATGCTGCAAATTAAATGCCCTAAAGTCAGACCAAAAGCCAAATAAAAAAAATACTGATAGAAAGATTGCCTATAAATTTCAAACTGTTAGTTAATACTCATTATTTCAGTGACTAAATAAAAGAATTTACTCCAAAAGTTTTATGCATTTTTAACCTACTTGTTTAACCTACCTCAGGTAGCATTTACATTTATATCTAACTTGCTTTTAATGCTGAACCACTGAAATAATAATTTTAGGAGCAGGTAAATGCCTAAAAACATAGCAGTGACTTCTAGTGCAGGTGTTAAATCCTTCTCAGAATTATTCAGATACACCTTAATTTCCACTGTGCAATAAGGCAACAGAACTTGTGTCCACAGTGAAACTATTTTCAAGGAAATACAAACTGGAGTTATTGTTATTCTCAATCAACAAAACCTCATTTGGAAGCTGGGAAAAAGATGAGGCTTACATCCCCCTTTCTCAGGGCAGGTAGTATTGGAAACCTCCCAAGTGTAGCTGTGTTAGCAGCACAGCCAACTCGATTTGATGTATGCAGAATTACTTGTGGTGTGGGTATGAGTACTTCATCGGGCTGTTAGGGAAAGCTGCCCATGCTGGAAACCACACACCAAATTACCTCTAGATGAAGACACAGTCTTGTGCATTGTACAGGAAGACCAAGTGCTCCAGTATAACCCTAATAAAGGTGGGAATAAACTAGTACAGAGAAGGATGCGCCCAGAATTAACATTTCCCCAGTATGGAAAAAGTAGGCTTTGAGTGCCAATTCACATAACTCACTAGTCAGTGGCAGCTCCTCCATTGCAATGATCTTAGCTGGATTCAGATCACCTTGAGCTGAAGCTTCCATTTTTCCTGTCATTTCAACAAGCAAGTCTCCTTTCTCATGCAGAAATCCTGGAAAAAAAAAACCCACTGTGTCACACTAATGAGTGCAGCTATGCTTAATGAGGAATAATGAAAACTACAGGCTGGCAAAGGTAAACAAAACACGCATCACTTTCTCTCCCAGGAGCTAGTCTTTGATTACTCCATTCCACATGTTATTAAGTTATCACTTGTCAAAAAGTACCAAAAATGGTTGGCTGTCAAGGTATGGAGTAGTTTTTAAAATGCCAAATCATTTGTTTGGTTGATTCATTGTTGACTATGGCCTGTAACAGCCTTCTCCTGCAGTGAGGCAAGAGACTCGCGGTAAGCTCTGCAGGAAGTGCAGATTGTTAGTCAAAGAGGGCAATTTCACTTAAAGTAAAACCCGGAAAGTGCCTCCTCCCTACGTGCCTGCAAACACCACAACTTTGCTTGCTTTACTAGTGAAAAGCAGCTTGAACCTATAGCAATAAGCATTTAAACACACTCAGGTGGAACTATATATTTTTACTGAATGATCACCGCTGTCTAAGACGGCGAGAGAATTGTTTGCCATGTAAGTCAGTCCTATGGGATAAGAAAGCCCATGGCTAATTAGAGGGTTAAAGACAGGAAACTCCTCAGGTTTTCCCAAGGATATTACAGCCTGTCTACAGACATCCGTGACTATAACGTGATCCTCTTTGTCAAAGGCCACTGCTGTAGTATATATTTTGGATGGGAACATCAGGTTGAGCCCGAAGCTATCCATCTGGCCGATGAGATCCATCTTTGCACTGAAAATCTTCACTCGGGTGCTGCCGTTGTTTGGTCCCTGAGCTTTCAGATGCTCGATTACCACGACAGCACCCGAGGTCTGGGAGACTGCAACTCCTCTTGGGCTGATGAGCCGAGACTGGATCATCTGACACTTCTTTAATTTCCCCTTCTGGAAGTCAGCCATTAAGCGGTAGAGAGCGCCTGCCTCTGAGTCGGTGAGGAGAACTTCACTCTCAGGGGTGGCATCCAAGCCCCATGGCAGACTGAAACCTTCCTGGATGGCCAGGACCCCCCTTCCCTCAAAATCAAAGGCCTTCACAGAGCGGTCCCCGCCATCGGTGACCACCACATGCCCGTCCCAGGTGACTGTCACATCAAGCGGGTACTTGATATCGTTGCCCGCGTCCCCCCGCTCCCCAAACCGCTGCAGGCAGGATCCGCTCGGCCCAAAGACGTGGATCCTCTTCTTGCCGTCGTGTGCCACTGCCAGGCGCCCCGACCTCCGGCAGGCTGCTACCCCGGTGGGGTTGACCAGCGACCCCCAGCCCCCCAGGGACAGCTGGAGCCCCAGGCCGGTGGGTGCCGGCCCGGCCGCCCCTCTGCTCCTCCCCAAGGCCGAGGGGAGGCTNAGGCTGGCGCCGGCGGGGCCCAGCAGCTCCAGCAGCTGTAGCAGCGGCAGGCAGTCGCTGGTCTCGGCCGAGCCGAAGGCCCGCCGGCAGAAGGGACACTCCAGCCGCCGGCTCTCCGGCCCACCCAGGGCCTCCAGGCAGCCCCGGCAGAGGACGTGGCCGCAAGGCAAGTTCCGAGGCCGCCGCTGCCCGCCGGGGCCGTACCGCTCGAAGCACACCCGGCACTCCAGCAGACTCAGCTCCGCCTCGTCCGCACCCTCCTCCTCCGCTGCTGCCGCTGCCGCCATCCCCGCCGCAATGAGGGGAGGCGGAGCGGCCGCCAGCACCACCCCCGCCGCGGTACGAGAGTCACCAGAGCCGAAAATAGCAGCTCGGGGCCCGTCGTGACAAAGCCCTCAGAGCCGCTGGCAGCTCCCGGGCTACAGCGCTCTAAAAAGCCCTATGGCTTTTACTCGCCTTCGGGCCTTGCTGAATTACGGCGTGCTACGTTGCAATCCTACCTTTCCAGCGTTTTTTAAAAATAAGCTGCCAAGAGGAGAAGGCCAGGGGAAAAAAAGGGGTTTGAGAGCCCCAACTTTTGCCATTAAAAAACCAGCATTGATATCATGGAATGGTTCAGGTTAGAAGGGACCATAAAGATCATCTAGTTCAACCCCCCTGCCCTGGGCAGGGACACCTCCCACTAGACCAGGTTGCTCAAAGCCCCATCCAGCCTGGCCTTAAACAATTCCAGGGATGCGGCAGCCACAGCTTCTCTGGGCAACCTGTTCCAGTGCCTCACCACCTTCACAGTAAAGAATTTATCTTTATTATCTAAATATCCCCTCTTTCAGTTTAAAACCGTTACCCCTCATCCTATTGCTACACTCCCTGATAAAGAGTCCCTCCCCATTTCTCCTGCAGGCTCCCTTCAGATACTGAAAGGCTGCCATAAATTTTCCCCGGAGCCTTCTCTTCTCCAGGCTGAACAACCCCAGCTCTCTCAGTCTGTCCTCATAGGAGAGGTGCTCCAGCCCTCTGACCATCTTTGTGGCCGTCTTCTGGTTATCCCCCATAAAGGAAGGCTTGTGTTAGGATGAACACGCAGCAACCCTGCAGGCTTTCACTGAACCCTCCCAACCTACAAGCTGGTTTGCTGCTCCTAGATGTGCTCCTAGATGAGGGAATGTCCAGAGGGACATTTTCTCACCATACTCTCTTCTATATTGTCATCTGGTTCACTTCCCTCCTCTCTTTCCTCCTTCGATGATGGTTCTCTCTTGGTGGCTGCTACCAAGCGTTCTTGCCTCTCACTGCCAACTCGTCTCTCAACCCATAATCACTACTAATGGGGACAGAGAGAAGCAACTTGTGCCAGCTTCCCGCCTCTCTCGCCCAGCTGCCCGGGCTGTGCAGGGCCAGCCTCACAAGAAACAGTATTTGAAGAGCAGCTGCTCTTGCTCCCAGAGCTGCCAGCTGCCCAGGCTGACATGCAGAGCACCAGGCAGACAGCATCCACCAGCAATGGCCCAAAAGAAACAGCAACATCTCTTTTTTCTAGCTCTGATCATTTGAATTGATATGGGAGAAAAAGTTGTATTTTAAAAATAACTGCTTGTGCATGGAGTTAAAAGAGAGCTATGCACATCTCCAAACAGGGAAGGCAGTTACGTAGGAGAGCTGGTATGGCATTTTTCAATATACTGAAGCTCGTTTTAAGAGTGCCCCAAAACATGTTTCTTTTTAAAAGGTGAGATAAAAATAAAAGCATGATGGAAGGTGAATTATTTTACTTAATTTTAGTCAAGCTACAAACTTTAGTAAATATAGCACCTCCAGAAAATAATCAAGTCCCCATTGTCTGTGTTTGTCTGAGAAGTCATCGAGCTTTTGAAGACACTTAATTTCACAGTGGTTGCCTGAAAAGGAGGAAAGAAAAAGAAGGAAAGACTAAAAAATTACTGAATGATTAATCATTGAAAAATGCGAACTGTCAGGAAATAAAAAGCCTTATCCTCAGATATCCTCACAGTCCCTAATGCACTGACACCAGTGCTCTGGGGAAAACTTCCCTTTTGCACTGAGATGCAACTGTCTGTGCCAATGACTTGCTGCACACAGGCACTGCAGGGGCCTCATACGGTTGTAAAATTAAAAGAAGTGTAATATCAAAGCATATCAGAAGGAACTTTTAAAATTAAATTCCCACCATAATTCCAAGTTCCATTATTTTTGACAGATTTGAGCATTTAGCATTTTCTTCACATGGCATGTTACTTTCCTTCCTTGGCTACAAAAGTACAGCAGAGACTGTAAAACTGTTATGCAAAGGCTGTGTATTAAAACCAGGGAAGGCGGTGATGAGGTGAGGAGAAAGACAAAATGGTCAAAAGGGAATAAGACTGCAGCTCCAAGACCACTGAATGCAGTATGGATTCTGGGAGAAGGAAAAGATGCCAAGGGGAGGAAAGAGACAGTATCCATCTCTTGGCTTTTCTTCATATCTTTTGAAGAGCTGAGAATTTTCCTTGAGAGCAAAATCCCTGTGGCTAAATGGTATTTATTTTCCCTGTTATTTTTCCATGACTTTACCTCCTAGATAAGGAGCAAATGACTCTCTACTGCTTGTCACAGAGAGAGGCAAACAAACACATTTATGTGTTTTGGAAAAAATTCTTAAGGGTTGGCTGAAGTATTACTTACCAAACAAACTTCTAATTTCAGATTCAGGAACATAAAATGGTGGGCCTGAAAGAACACAGGAAGGAGGCTAAAGTTCACACTGCAGAGGAGAGCCAGCCCCATCACTCACAGCACCTGACCCGCAATTGGGCCCCAGTGTTTAGCACCATCTGCAGGAACCAGAAAACACCACGTCCAAGAACTCCTGGCAGTTTGGTGGGTCACCAGACAGCTTCAGGTGTTGCTGCTGCATCGTCTCCAGGGTGCAGCCAGGGTAGCCACATTGTCAGCTGTCATGAACATGTCGTGGATACAACCACTCCCAGTGCACTGTGTGAACCCAGAAAACAATCTCTTCATACTACAGTGGCATCATTAAAGCTAAAAGCTGAATAATGTGAGAGGGAAAGCAATGAATTAAACTATCATTGTTTATAGTAACATGACCTATTTTTTCAGGGATAATTACAATGAAGTGTCCAAAAGCAGCAAGAAATCTCTTTCTTTTGAGAGTTACTGATTAATATATTTTTTCAATATCTCAGCCTTCAGTATGTAATAAACATGTAAAAGGCAAAAATACTTTAGGATTTTACCGAATTTCACCTCTTCCAAGCATATCCAGACCATGGCACTGGCTGAAAGAGAGGATCAAGATGGGCAACATGTTGGGTTGCAAGTACTGGACAAACAGAGCAAAGCCGATGTTCCTGGGAGTGCTTCAAGCTCCCAAGGCCAGACAGGGTGCTACTCTAAACATTCTCCCTTCAGTTTCATTGTCGTAGCCACATTTCAGTTTCATTTCTTTGTTAACATACAAAGAAATGTCCTCCACTTACCCTTAGCATGTCTGGATGCTAAAAAGAAAGCAAGTTTAGTCTCAAGCTTGGTCAACATCTAACATTTTTAACACCCAGTTGTATTGGTGTGATTGGCTGACAAAGCTATGCTGGAAAAAAAAACTGGGGAAGACACTAATATATCTACCACATCTATATACAATTTGCATTAAAGCATGCAAAAATCAAAACGTGAACACTGCGAAGTTCTCACCTTTGTGTTTGTTTGGATCATATGAAACGGTAACAAGAAGATAAGAAGAATTTTTCTCCATTAGGGTGATCATCAAACTGCCATAGCTAAAAGGAGAAAGTTATACTTTCAAACTGCAGACATCCAAGCATAGCATTCAAAACATTCAAGAAAATAGGTAATGTATTTCTATGCAGAAACAACTTGAACTGCACAGAAACTAAGCAATGCTTAGTTTGAATTTCACGAGCATGAAATTCATGTACACATGAAACACCACAAATAAAGGTAACTGTTTACTCCTCATAAAAAAGGATTTATCTTTATTTGCACTTTCATCTTAAAACTAACAGACAAAACTTAGTATTGATCTATCACAATCTAGCACAGTGTACACAATACAGTCCTGATCTTTTAAAATTATTGTGAACTCAAGATTATGTATCTAATTAAAAAATCCTCGGCTAGGGTCAAACTACATTTGAGGTGGCTGTAGGAAAGAACAAAAAATTGCAATAAAGGGAAGTGAAGGCAGAAAGAACAGAGTGGAGCAGCAGATGAGGTGAAAAGGAAATAATAAAATTCAGATGAGTCTTGCAGCTCTGCTTCTGCTGGGTTGCAACAAACCACATATTTTCCCACCAAGAGGCAGGGTGGCTTCCTGAAGGAAGCTCAGAAATCTAAAGTACAGCACTCTGCGACCATAGCTGATGCTTGTGATAGAGAGGAACTTGTGTAGATTACTCCTTTAAATGAAAGGGGACTCATCGACAAGTAGCAGGAGGAAAAACGTGTCACTGCATACATTAGAGAAAGGGCAATAACACAGAAAATTCACTAACCGTTGTCTGTCACATGGATTCACAGCTACCAGAGCTCCTCTGTCCCAAACCCCATCAAACTTGCCAACTATTGAGCTGCGGGGAGATGAGGAAAAGGCTTAAAAATACTAAAAAGGCACCTTTATCTTTATTCAAATACTTCTGTGAAGTTATAAGGATTCTCCAGCTAGCTGTGCAGATTCCCCGCCACCTTCTTGTTATGGTCCAGCATTTTCATGATCTGGAATCGAAGAAACCCCTGGTACGTGGCCCTACCAGGAGAGCCAAGATGGGCTGGAATTGTCCAGCATTTCCCCATCATTAGCATGTGATGAGACAAGGTGAGGAGGAAGGAAAGCAGCTTGAACACATTTGGGCTACAAATCTGTGTTTCTGGCAATTGTACCCTGCCGTGACCCTTGAGGCTGCACTACTGTATACTCAACACCTCAACAGTTCCTGGCCACCTTCTAAAACCCACACGTGATTCCAAACACAAGTTAAGGAAGGGGGTCTCGTCGCTTTACCATGACTGACCTCGGCACACAGAGTAATTTTAGAGACCTCTGTCCCCAGCTACATGCCCAAGACAGTTGGCATCAGTTTGCGTTTTGTTTAATGTTAGAAAAGGCAAGTTATGCTGCTGCTTGCCTCAATCTGCCACTGCCACAGCCGGTTACTGTTGCTCATGGATATGCTGACAGATGGCTTCAGTGACCACCCAACACTTGTAAACGGCCAACACTAGGAGGAAGTGCCTTTATTGATGGATGGATGGTAAGAGCAATCAGGGTAAAACTCGAGATGAGGATATTGCAGAGGGAGGGGAAGGAAGAGCCTTGTTTCTGGTAATTATTAAACCAGGAGTTCACAGAGTAAGGTAGTAATAACGTAAACTGCAAAATTTTATAGAAAGTCTGAAGAAAGTTTACTTAGCGAGAAAAATAGGGTATGAAATTGTGCAAAACCTTTCTGCCTACTAGGAGGGTGTCAGAGTCCAATTGCATCACCTCTTTCTTCCACTTCTGTAGGGGTTTTGGCTGAGGTAGACTTACATTTCTTCATAGTAGCTAGTATGGGGCTATGGTTTGGATTTGTGCTGGAAGCAGTGCTGGTAACACACTGATGTTGTAGCTACTGCTGAGCAGCTTACACAGAATCAACCCCTTTTCTGCTCCTCGCACTGCTCTGCCAGTGGGTAGGTTGGAGGTGCACAAAAAATTGGGAGGGGACACAGCTGGGACAACTGACCTCAAGTAACCAAAGGGATATTCCAGACCATATGATGTCGTGCTCAGCAACAAGTCAGGGGGAGGCTGGCAGGGGAAGGGCTGCTTGGGTGCTGGCTGGGCATCCGTCGATTGACAGAAACCATCTTCATTTCATCACTTGTGTCTTTCTTGGGTTTTCACATCTTTTTAAACTTCTTTTTAATTATTGAACTGGTTTTATCTCCGATGCCCAGGTTTTTCCTCAATTTTTATCCTTCTGATTGTCCCTGCCATGCCAGCAAGGGGCAGGGAACAGGCAGGCAGCTGTGTGGTGGTTAGCTGCCAGCTGGGGTTAAACCACAACTTCTTCTCCTGGCATTGCTAAGTCTCTGGCATCTCCCCTAGAAGCTGATCCTGTATGTCCCACTCTACTGTCACGAGACATGATAACATGTTTAAATCCTGACTTCTTTTAAAATTTGCCAATACCAAGCACCTAATTTAAATAACCACCCTCTTAAATGGAAGGAGACTTTTAAAGAGAGTTGAACATGCAATGGGCATAAGGGGGACAAAGCAAAGTCTAGTGGGGCAGATGACAAATTTGTTCTTCTGAGGCTGTTCTCCTCTTTGCACAGCTGAGTCTGCTGTGTGACCTTAGGCAAGTTCCTGAAGTTTTTTGCACTTGGTTTTTCTTCTCAGCTTTCATCTGGTGTAACTGGAATGGTGCCAGTGTAATTTACTCCCCACGGATTTCATCAGGGCCAACAGACATCACGGGCTGCAGGCAACCTTGTGCTGTGGCCTGCCCCCAGTCCTGGTCTCCTGGGTGCCCAGAACTCAGGATCTGCTGAGCATCTGCATGCTCCCTACCCATCTGCACATCCAGTTTCCTTCTCAGGAGAACCAAGCCATGAGGAAAAGGTCAAAAAAAGGTACACAGCTCTATTTCACTCTGATGTGGAGTCAAGATGAAGCTGAGACGTTAGGAAGTGCTCATCTTGGGTGTACCTTTCACTGTATCACCACCCAAGCTTTTAGGCCTCTTGCAATGTATTTATATGGTATTTAGCAAGAGAGATCATGGTCTAGGTACCATTACAACTAATAAAAATTAACATGTGAAGTGGAAATTCACATGTCTGCAGAAATCCCATTGGATTTAAGCAGTATAGTTGTGAATTTATATCTTTGTGTAAGTTTAGTAGATTCAGTTAATGCAATTTTTATTTTTTTAAGTCTGGTGGTCATAATTGTATTAGGAGGTACAGAGGTTGTGTAATATAACTGTTCTACATAAGTCCCAGAGTTTCCACAAAGAGCAGTAATTCCTGTTACTCTTTAACTAGCAAGGGTCTTTGAAATGTCTCAATCTGACAAAGGTCAGAAACACATCTGAGTTCTCTAATGAATGTGAGGCTAATGGGAATCAAAAGGATTTGTTTGCAGGCCAGCTTCAGTAAGACAGAAATAAGTTCAATTTCCATAATTACTGCATAATTAATCAAATTGTCTGTACATAGAAACTAGAAGAGTGTGTGCATTTTTCTAGTCACAGGTGTCTGCTGGGAATGCAGCTCATACTTTTGCCATAGCGGCACCCAGTGCAGAACCACACACCCAGAATGTGTACCTGCCAATTTATTTTGTGGATGACAAACTATATACTGGACCCAGTAACATGCATGGAAAATGTCACTGATGACTTATTTCTTAGTATTGTTCCATCATGTTATGAAGGAAGTTACAGATTTTACCATGCTACTTGCTACAAAATTTAAAGTGGAAATTTTTCAAAAATTGCTGGAAATTTTTTTCAAAAATTTCAACTCACAGCAAGGGGCTACATTGCAGGGGCAAGGCAGGGAAGGAAACCAGGCAGTAGCTGCAAAGCCACGTTCATACACAGCACATCTGTTCCAAGGCACTCGCTTTGTAGGTCTAGTTATATTTACATCATTCAAACCAACTGCAGTCTGCTGCACCAGCAGAAGTCTTAGCAACAGTCTATTGACCAAAAGATTTTGGGCTATAGTAAGGAATATTCTTTTTTTTTTTCCAGTTTATGCAGATAAAAAACCCCATATATATATACACTATTGTAAGCACTGTATTCTGTTGTCCTAAACTACCTGTATAAGCCTGTATATGCAGTAGCTCCGAAAAGCTGAAGATTAAGACTTGACCACCTTCTTCTTATTCAACAGCCATCAAACAAAACCTCCTTCCTGATAGTTGTTTGTAAGAAAAGCAAACACACACACACAACTTCACCAAAACCTTATACTCTAGGGAAAGTCATGTCTGTGTAAGAACTTTAAGAGGAGGGAACTAGAGTGCAGGACTCTGGGCACCTTCAGCTTGCTCCAAGACACACTCAAAACCAGAAGCAACACTGCTCTCCAATCTCCAGCTACCCCAGCATCAGTCTAGGCCTGAGGACATTTTAGGACAGACTTAAATATGCCCATTGCCAGCACCACTTCTGGGGAGAAATAAGTAAGTCACACGCATAACTGTCCAAGGCAGATTGTACTGTGCTAGAAGTTGGAGAGAGTCCTAACTCCTCCTGAAGTCCCTGTGCAACTCAGTAATTGTAAAAATTCCCCCACCAGCTGACACTTGAGCAGAAGGTCAGGTGCAAAGCCACCACAAAATCTGAGAAGCAGCACTTGAGGCCACGTTATTGAGAACAGTTTTCAGAAGTCAGTAGTGCAGATTGCATTGAGGTATTTTGCATTTTCTGTTGTGTCTTTTAACTAAGAAATAAGGACATTTCCGCACCAAAAAACCTTCCAATGACATTAGTAACTTGAGCCATATTTGTCAAGACACTTGCAGAGTCAGTGTTTGACAATGTACAATGTGGTCACATAAACTGGAGTGATGCAATGTACTGTAAGCCCATTGAGAAAAGTACATTAAGTAAAGTATAAGACATATATAATCAATAGCTACAGCTATGTGTCTGGTAATCAACAGTTTGGGGAAAAATATATTTAGTACTTAGTTAAAGGAAAAGCCATCTAAGAAGACCCATCTGGTATATTCTCTTTACTTTTACTAAGCTACCCTGAGTAAGGGATTGTGTTAGGGTTTTTGCTTTGTATAATTCATCAACAATATTAAACATAATTTGTTTTTACTGTAAAAGCAAACACAGTTTTCTATATTTTCATAGGGTGTCTTAGAACAAGAAGCCCATTTAAAGATATTTAGTTGTCATGTTTATCTAATGGTCAACAACAGAGTTAATCTTTGTTGGAGACTGGCTATTCATGTTTCTCATACAAGTTAGTAAGAGTTTTCTTGAGGAGACCTATTTCAAATCTTTATGGCTGATTCATATAAAAATAATACGTCAGCATTACTACATCTTTGATTACAGAAAATTGTAGAACACACTGTGTATTCCTACCTGGACAAATCATAAATACTGCAGCAGTACAGAGAAATGTTCCCAGAGGTACTCTACAACAAAAAGTGAAAGAATCAATACTTATCAGAAAAAATATCTTTAAATATACATTTGTAAGTGTATATTTATGTTTTGTACCTTAAAACATACACATAATACTATTTGAAAACATACACTTAGGTAAAATGGGGAAAAACTGAGAAGCATTTTTAGTTTTTCTTACTAAGGTACCTCTCCTGATCGCCTTGAGAGGTTCTGATCTATCAAGGCATGCAACTGTCCAATTGTAAAATAAATTTACTTTACATTCAGGTGCTTCAGTGTCATAAGAAAAAGAAGGCTAGAGTAATAAGCTATAAAGAAGAACTTCTCCGTCCAAGTTTACAGTTCAGAGCTTCCTTTTAGACCTCTTCAGAAGAGGTGAATGATTACCAGTAAGATAGAGGCATAAAAGCAGAATGACTTTTTTGCTCAGTTGTGCCTGCCTTGCCTGATTAACTGTGGGGCGATGAGGGAAGATGCGAACAATCAATATGATTGATAATGCAGACTTCCCTTTATTAGTCGTTAACAGGCTATATTTATACAAGCACTTCATTGCTTAAGCACACTTGTCCATTAATCATTGGCTTATTGCTAAAGGCTACATTTTACTAATCCAACCCCTAACAGTTACGGCTGCATGCTACATCCTCATTCCTTCAACTACAAACATCTTGTTATTGTACCACTCTCAGGCTCAAGGTTATACTGACCTTGCCTGTTCCCGTGAGAACAGCTGCTGAGCTTAACATTTGGACTCAGAAAACCATCTCCTCCACTGGTACGTGGCCCTTATCCCTTAACCGTTTCCCAACAATTAACCACACCAGATCATTCGACAGCATAGGACATACCTGCAACTTTTTTGCTCCTGAAATCTCTGGGACTGGCTCCTCACAATAAGACAGATTTTGTTCCACAAAAAATTCCTTCAGTGCTTGCTCGCTGATTTCCACACCAACGACGCTGTGTCCCATGTCTGCCAGCCTGCAAACAGCAGAAAGATGTCTCAAGTTTACACGAGGCTCACAGGTTGGGCCATTACCAAAGGCGTCTCTCCCACGCACCATTTATTCATTAGAGAAAGCTTGGTTTAGGACACACTGGTATGGCTAATCCTGACTTTCTGGAGCATTCACCTTTCATTGAACACCTCCCCCTCCACAAGCTGAACCCAAATTAGCGCCACTCAGCATACAGTTAATGGGAATTACAGGCTTTATTTAGGCTCAGTGGGTTATTAGCTTATTTCTACAAAACTCGATGGAAACAAAGCTAATTACAGAGAGAGTCTGTCCATTTTGGTTGACAGAAATATGTTCTGCTCCGAACTGCAGTGGCTGAGGCTGCTGAGGTTCACCCAGCTCTCTCTGTGGCTTGGCACCACCAGGCAGCAGGGTGCGGTAACCTCCTCCCCGCTGCAGCTCAGCACCACAGCAATGTGCCTCGGAGCCTGCAGTCACCCCAGAAAGCAGATGCCAGGATAAAACCTGAAAACTCAGGGGACTAACTCCATTCCTTGAGGCTGCAGTTCAGTCAGGATTTTTTGGTTTGTGTCTCCTCTCTCCAAGAAAAAAAAAAAAAA
>VXBJ01005108.1:1018025-1065460 GCA_013400055.1 Nycticryphes semicollaris
GCGGTGGTGAGTGATCCCCCTTTCCCCGGCTGTAGCGCCCGCCGGGGGGGACTGCCGACCCCCTCCCTTGCCGGGCGGCGGGGCAGGTGCAAGCGCTGCTCCCGTCCTCAGCTTCCCCCTTCCCTCTCCCCTCCCTCCCTTCCGTCTCCCCCTTTTTCTCCCCCGCTGCAGCTCTAGCAGGAGACAGCGCGGACACGAGTGAATGTGGTCTCCGGCCCCGCAGTGACCCGACCCCGAGGTGAGTGCCAGGTGGCTCCCGCTTGGGGGAAGGGACCTCCCCCCGGAGAGCTCCTCCGGGTGACATCCCCTCTGGGGACACCCCTTCCCCGGGGACTCCTCCTCGGGACCCCGTTGCCGGCATCCCCGCTCGCCAGCTGTCACAGCGGCGGCCCCCGGGAGGGCGAACCGCGGTGCTGGGCGGGGACGGGGGTGGGGGGCGGCGGGCTGTCAGCCTCGGCCGGCCGGGGGCGGCGGAGACGGGGCAGAGGTGCAGAGGGCTGCGCAAGTCGCGGTCCCAGCTCCCCGGCTTCATCGAGCCGCTCTCGTTTCCTCCCTCCCTGTCAGCGTGTCTGTGGTTTCTTCTTCTTATTTTTCTTTTTCTCTAATTTTTTTTTTTACTCCCCCCCCCTCCCCAAGATAAACTTGGTGTCAGCTGTCCAGGTGAGACTCCCCCCCAAGGCTGTCCCACGTAGGCCACGTGTTACCGAGGGATGAAATGTTATAGAATGTGACAGTTTATTTATTACTCCTCTCTCTCTCGCTCTCTCTCCCCCTCCTTTTAAAGGGCTTATTTCTCAGCCAATATGATAGCGTTTCTAGGATGCAGAGTCATGTAAAGCTTACTGAAGTAAGCAATGTTTGCGTGTTCTTCAAAAAATTGTGGGGTATTTTTTTGGGGGGGGGTGGGGGGAGGATGTGTGTGTGCGTGTTGTTTGTTTTGGGAGGGGAAGTGGGAGCCAAGTGGCTTACAGCAATGGCCTTGCTTACAGTTTCATGCATAAGCCGATCTCTCTCTTTTTCTCCCCACCTCCCTCTCCCCCCTCCCGTAGTGCTCACAGCACAAATACCTCCGTGATTCTGCACGACTGGCCTCTGCCTTTCAAAATGGGAGGCCTCTCTGAATCTGAAATATTTTTACCAGCTTTCTGAGCGAGTGACAGCTCCCGCCTTTTCTTTTTCTGACCCCGTACGCGTAAGGGAATGGCTGCGTGTCCTTTTACCTTCCTGGATGCAGGGCCCTGCCGCCGCAGCACGACCTGGTAGTCACCAAAATGAGTCTCCTGGTGCCCTGCTCGGTGCTAAGGTGGTCCACGGCCTCCGGTTGTAAAGGCAGCAGCGCGTAGGAACGCTTTTCTCACGTCAGAAGCTAAGGTGATAGATACTGTTGTGCCGCCGATCCCGAAGGAAAGCTCTGTGGGGAGTGTGCGTGTGTTTGTGGAAAAAGCCACCATTTCCTGGGGCGTTACACCCAGTAGCTTAGGGAAATCTCATGTAAACGAAACGGGTTGGTTTTCCTTTCCCTCCTCTCCAACCTCACCCACCCCCTACAGTGGTAAGCTGTGGCGGAGTCAGGGCTTTTGGGTTGGGTTTTTTTTTTCAAGTAACGAAGACTGACTTAATTCTTTTTTCCTGCCTCTAGTTAAAATTTGGGGGTGGTTGCATACAAAAAAGGCAGGTGGTTTTTTGCCTCCAAACTAATTTTTCACTTATGTAGGTATCGTGATGTGATTTTGCATCCCCTCCCAAATCAATTTATTCTACCTTGAGAATAAAGCATAAACTTACTTGATTTGCATCAGCTTCATTTGGAGCTTAAATGCCTATTCTCTCCTCCTGTTACCTTTACTTTTGGCAGATTTCCTCAACGAAACCACTGCTGCCGTGTCCGTCACTGTCAACTTGTACAAGAAAGATGCAGCCTGGACCAGAGAATTGAAAATTCTCAAATATATTAAAATAAAAAAATAATAATTACAAACTGTTCCCTACTATCACAAGCTAACTTTTATGATGCAGTGCTCTAGTATAAGGGCTTCATTTCCACTTCCCTTCTGTGTGTGGCGGAGCGCGTTTAGATTTAATTTTTCCTCCAGGCTCTATTTATTACTGTGTTTTACTCCCTGTGAAAAGAATGCCTTTGATAATAGCATTTTCAATATGCTTTCAGATGTCTGTGGCATGCTTTCTCACGCTGTGCTTTCCAGCTTGGGTGATAAACCGTGGTATTCTCCGTGGTCCCACTGATGTAGTCCAGTACAGCTGCAGAGCTCTCTCACGGCGTAAACCTTTGTTTTTCTCCTAGAAGTTGCTTAACAACAACGTTTGTAATACTCTGATCACCTATAATTGCCATGCAACTGCAGCTGAGACTTCAAATTCTGCTGTGCTTTCATTGGAAGATGGGTCCTGGAACTGGTTGTTCCCCCGGTATTAACCATCTCTTCAGATGCTTAATTCTAAACAGTACACTCTTTGAAAAATGCTTTACGGTGCAAATCTGTTGCTACCCATCAATTAGTAGTAGCAGGATGAGGGTTACTCGGAGTGGGATTTCAATTCTTGCAGCACGAGCTGATGTCTGTTGGCTTTGCCGACCCAAATTCCAGTCCAGGTCTTCACGTAACGCAAATCAGATTACTGAAATCCAGGGTACGCGGATCTGGAACAGCCTGTCAAGATGTACTCAAGGATCTAATCTTAACTCCGAATTGAGTTTAAAATAGTAGTATTATTCCTTTCCCATAAGGCTTCGTTCTCATTTTCCTCCTGAATTAACAGTCAAGCTGAACAGATTCTTACCTAGGTAACTCTGACAAAAGCGGTGTTATGAGTGGTTGTACTGCCCAAGTGATCAGACAGCTCTGCAAAATCAAGTAATTTAATTATTTTCTTTAACTACTGCCTACGTTTTTGTTTTGTTTTGCTGTTTTGTTTTTTTTTTTCAGATCTAATAATACAATGTCAACTGGAAGGGTACGAACGAAAAAAAAGGCATGTTCTTCAGACCAGTCTCCAGATAACCTTCCTCTGAGGAGTTCTGGAAGACAGGTATTTATAATAATTTAAAAACCCATGGGTTCATATGCTGGTATTTTTTATTTTCTGTTGACATTTATAAAGAACATGGGCTTCAGTGTGGGTAAGTGGACTTACCCAGAGAGAGGGAAAATTGGTTAATTCTATGAATCAGGAGACAAAGTATCTCATTTGTGAGGAATATTCAGAAAAGACAAATGTTTGCTATAACCTGTAAGTACAGGTTTCTGTGCAGCCAGACAAAGCTGTCTGCCCATCCAGACTGAGGCCTAACCCAACACAATACAGAGTACCTTTGAGGCCCAGAAGAGACATGTGGTATACAGCTTGGTATCTGGAGTCCAAAAAAAGCCCCAAACCTACCCTACTACTCGATTTGAGGCACAGATAAGACTGCTGCTAATCAGTAAGTATGCAAAGAAGAGATCTTCTGAAAGAGAAATAGAATGAACGCACGAGGCTCGACTCGTTAGCACGTGATAGAGCTTAACATATGATTTACATTGGAAGCTTTGCTTATGATTTCTTCAATGGCATCAGTAAGACTAAGGCAATATGTTTTTAGCTTTAAATGGTATTTCCAGCCTTACTGGTTTTTTGCCCTTTTTTTTTTTTTGGTAGAAAAACTGACCTACTTTGACAGCTGTTCCATGCTGCAGCTATTTCACAATGGATACAAAAATTTTCATTACTACCATTTTAGCCATTTGATGGTACCCACAAGCTGCAAAACTGTCTGAATCCCGTTTTGTAGAAGATGCATTTGTGTCGTTTCTGGTCAGATTTCAGCTATTCTTTATTAGGTGAAGAAGAAAGCGGCTGAAGCAGCTGATGATGATGATGAAGCATCAGAGAAGAAATACAGAAAGTGTGAAAAAGCTGGATGCACTGCAACATGTCCTGTTTGCTTTGCCAGTGCAGCTGAAAGGTTTGTTTCTTTTTACTTGCATTTTCCATGGACTTTGCTAAACTTGCAGCTGAAGCTTATGATCCTAATTATATTCTGAAAACCCCTTCATTTCTAAATGTAGAGGGAGAATCAAAAGGCACTAATATGACTCTTAAGATGCCAGGAAAGTGTCACAAGTTATTCTTGTTGTGGATAACTTTCTACTGTGCAAGTTGCTAATTCAGATATAGAATATCTTTAGAATATGCTTATTTATGTTATTAATGGTGTCTTCTGGAACACGCCTGGCTTCTGTGAAACTGAGAGCGTGTTAGTGTAATCTGAGGAAGCCAAACTGGCTTTCAAGATGGAAGATGAAACTGCCGTTTACAGCAGAAAGCTTTGCAGTCTGAGGGGAGATTCTGACCTTGAAATTTTAGGTCTTGGGAGAGAGTCGTACTTACTTGAACTCTTTGTTCTGGAGTTCTTCATGACTTTCTGTGTACTCTCACAAGTCCTTTTGCATGGTGACCCTGGATGCATGATACTGGCAAGATGTATCTATAATAAGCAACACGTTAGAACTCATTATGCAGCAGGCAGACTAATTACATAGCATTCCTCCCCTCCCTGGTTAATCGAGACAAACTTTCCTTGCTTTATCTACTTTTCAATGATATAAAATAATCCAGTGCTTCATTTAGTTATCTGTGTGGACTGTTCTTTGGGGGCAGGAGGTCAATGTATTCTGGATGTTGTCATAGGGAAGCCAAGTATTTTGGCAGTGGGGTAAGAGACTTGTAGGGGAAATGAGCACCTGAGAGATCAGCATTGGTGATACTATGGTTTTTATAAGGGAAACCAGAGATACTGCTTAGTCATCTCGTTGAATTGTTATTTTAACGTTTTGATTTCCACCCTCCCCAAGAACATAGTTTCGACATTATTTACGTGAGATGTGATCATTTCCTGGCTAGCTCTTTCAGTCAGTAGCCTAAGTCACTGCTTTCTACCTTGTGCTTTTTACCTTGTGCATTTATCTTGAACTGTTTAATTGAGTTTAAGGAGAGTTTTCTAAGTGAAGAGAGATTGTTTTGTCTGAAGAATATAATCTTGGCTAACGGATATTTCTTTCTGAGAGTAATAAAGAATAAATGCCCAGAATGTGGTAACTGCTTCCTTGGGATTTTCTCTCATTGGGTTAAAATCACAGCCAACTGTCACGTGGAAAAAATAGGCAACATCTGTTTTATATTCAGATTTGCCTTTATATTTTGTCAGTTGTTCTGGGGATGGGATGTTGTAATGATTTATGAATTTATGTATTGATCACATGTACAAGAAAAATATCAATTTAAGTGATCCCTCCCACATCTACACTAATACTACAACAAAATGGAACAAAGTCAAGGAGCTGTAAGTTCCTACGGAGGGGGACTTTGCCTTTGTATACGTTTGGAAAATGCTTAGTGTGTCACAGCAGATATTGTAAGAGCAAACTTATTTAACGCTCAGGAAATGTCTGCTTAAAGGGTACTAAACGCAGGCTGGGTCGCCCATTGTTAGTAGGAGGTTGCTGGAAGCCAGACCAACTATAAAACTGCACATTGTGTACATTCTCTCTCCTTTGCATCTGGTGTTGCTTAGGTTGGAAACTGGAAACGTTTGAGACAATTGAAATGATCTTATTGTTATTTGTATGACTGCAGAGCCTTGTGCAAGTCAGCCGTCATGAATGTCGTATAAAAAGCCCAGGCTTGTCCTGAATATTTTGTGGTCTAGAATGTGCTACTGTCAACTGATTATTTTTTTTTTCCCCCCTAAATGTATCATAAAACTGTTTTCTATGTCTCCTGCATTACAGATGTGCTAAAAATGGGTATACGTCTAGGTGGTATCATCTTTCCTGTGGGGAACACTTCTGCAATGAATGTTTTGACCACTATTACCGAAGGTAAATTTGCCGCTTAAGGTTATGCCTTTTCAGTGCTTATTAAAATTTAGCAGACATTACAACTGTTGAAACAGCACATACAAAGACTTGTCCTCTGTGCTTGCTTCATTCAGTGTGAGGCTTAGATATTTGTGCTAAAAGTGCAGGTGTTGTATGGCCTAATCAGCAACTGAAACCCTGCCACATGAACAAAATCGATTACTTTAGGCAGGCTGGTTTGTGTGCAGTTATTCTGAAGATTTTTTCTCTTTTTAAAACAGCTGCAGAGAATTTTAAATTATAAGGACAGTTGTAAGTAAATGTACTTTCCTTTATAAAGCAAATTCACTTTATAGTGTGAGTTCAGGAGATCTTGCCTCTCTGTAACATCAGATCAGTGAGCAGATTTAACTCTCGCGGTTCAGTGACCGTGACAACTGTTCAGGCTCACAGAGCGCTTTTGGCTCCAAGCTCCTTCCCATTTGAGGGGGAGTTGAGTCCAGCTCAGCCAAGACTTTTGAGTGCTTTATATGCTCAGCAGCAGCTGTGACTCAGTCCAGGCCTTAGATACCAGGAAGTGTGTTCAGATTCAAGAAGACATAATGGTCAGGATGGAATTTGTTGCTATTGTAAGAACCACAACTTTCTCTTTTTTTTTTTTTTATAGGAAAAACATCAGTCTCTCTACAGCCTTGTATCTCTGTCCTTATAGAAATGTTTCATTTTGGACTAACTGCTGTTGTTTGAAATGAACTAGATATTCAATTTCCTAAGTGTTTGCTGTTTTCTTTCATCTTTTTTCTTAGCCATAAAGATGGTTATGAGAAATACACTGCCTGGAAAAGGATTTGGACAAGTAATGGTAAAAGTGAGCCCAGTCCAAAAGCCTTCATGGCTGATCAACAGCTTCCTTACTGGGTAAGATGGGGGGTGATTTATTTAATAGAGTATATATTTTGATGTTCTGATACGAGTTTCTGATACTGTATGTTCAAGCAGCAAGTCAGCTGAGTTTTCCTGGGTTTTTTTCCAGTACTAGAAGACTTTAGAAAAGCTCAAGATAATAGTTCTGATCAGCTCCTCTGTTGTTGGAGACCTTCTCCACACCCCTCAAGGAACAACCTTCTGTTGCTTTTCAGTGAAGTAGCAGCTAAGATGCGTGGTGTTTAGGTAGAATGAGACTTGGTGGGGCCGTGTGCCAGCTACAGGAAAGAGTGAAAGGCTTCCCAACCAGATTTTGTATTTCCCTGGTAAAGATGGCAGAAGATGAGAGACCGGAATGGAAGTTTGGTTGTGGTGGTGGTGAGTTTTTTGTTGTTGTTTTGAAGCAGTGAGCAACGTGTACAAGCAGTAATGCTTGAAAAACTGACTGAAGATCATAGTAACTGGGTGTTCAATTAATTTTGGAGTTAGGTTCTGTGGAGAAATTCAGTCCTACAGGAGACAGGCGCAAGGTTTCTGTGTACCAGTGTCTTGTGACCCGAGGATTACACGAGAATGAATTTAACAACAATTTTTTTGACAACTTCCTCACATCTCTCTGCTTTCTAATTGGTAATTTATGCTTCGTTAATCTTATCTGTAATCAGGCAGCAACAAGTAAAAACATGTTTGTTTTTTGACTTGTAGGTGCAGTGCACAAAGCCAGACTGCGGTAAATGGCGTCAGCTGACAAAGGAAATCCAGCTGACACCGCAAATAGCAAAGACCTACAGATGTGGTATGAAACTGAACAATTCCACCAAGGTAACACAGCAGAGTTCTGCTAATAGTGAAACAAACAAGTTGATTTTTCTTGTTAGCAGACATTCATTGCTTCTTGCTTTGCTGCTTAATGTTTCTAATACCGAAACAATTGCCTGATGGCCTGGAGAGCTGCACGGTGACAGGTCTACACACCGGTTAGCCTTTTTGATTCCCGAGTGGAAACATCAAGAAAGAAGTATCTGGAATACTCTTTCTCTGCAGTCAATTGTAAAATCCTACATTTTGTAACTATGGAAAGATTAGCAGCATACAAAATAGACATAAACCAAAATGTTTCTCCTGGTTTTGTTTGGCCATGCTTCATTATTGAGGAAAGCATTTGAAAAGCACCTTGGGCTTTTATTAATTTATAGCAAGTCTGTCATGGGACTTTACATGAAAACTTTCAGCTCTGGCATGAAGGTAACTCCTGAAATCTGAAAGAGTCCTTATAGAGCCATAGAGTCTATATAGCTAAAAACATAACATGAATATACTGACGATAGGAAAATCGAAAAACTCAGCATTTCCTCTTGAAACTTTGTGATAAAGATCCTCCTAAATAAATGAGATTTTTTTTTAATAGTCTAGACTGGAAGAGTCACTCTGGAAAGTGTGGAATCTTTCAGAATTTTTCTATAAAATTCCTTCCCCTTCCCCCCATTCCCTGAAAACACTTGTTTGTTTCAGTGTTCCACTGAATTTTGTGGAACAAAATGTAGATCTTAACGTCTGATCAATGGAAACTATTTGATTTAACAAGTGGGAAATGTTTTCTGGTATTTATGGCATGTTACGTTTTTAACTATGCGTTTCTCTATTGCTCATTTTTTACTGACATAATCACTTCTGCTACAGAAGGCTAAAACTAATACATTTTTTGTTTGGTTTTTAAGTTTAAAGAACTATGCCATGCCCAAATTACTTTGGTTTAGATTTACTTTCTGTTGCGCAGCTTAAGAATAGCTCTGATACCATTCACTTCTCTTGCAGACTGAGGGCTCAGACCAGTGTTCCATGCCTGAGGACTTGGTGAGTAGTGGCTGTTCCTTCTCATTTGTCCTAGAATATAAAAGCAGTCTTAAAGCATGGCATATTTTTTTCCTTTTCTTGGTCCATTGGACAAGAAATGATGGTGGTACTTAAGCATTTTGCTCAGGAAACTGTCAGACACTATTTGCAACAGAGCCTGGAGCCTTTTCCTGTCTCATCTTTTTCCTCTTTTCCCTTACCATGCCTGTTAGCTTTTAGGTGGTTCCTAGTGTCTTTGAGTTGTGGCCGGTGATTCAAGGTTTACTCCTAACTCTCATTTTTGATGAGGCAAAACAGTATTCAGTTTTCAGTATTCAAATAAAATTCCTCATCCAAAAATTTCCCTGTCTTTCATGTGGTTTCTATCTTTAGTAAAGCTAGTCTCCTCTTTTTGAAGACTGCAAGAGAACACAAAAACATGTTTTCTCTCTCCTTTCCCTCAAAATTAGACTTGATGTACGTTGGTGTTGCAACGGGTTTATGATCACATAACCCTGTATTTCACGTATAGTATGATCTGATGTTCAACCAGCCAATGTTGGCAAGTGTTCCTGAGGTACCTCCATCCCAAGGAACATGTTCGAGCTTACAGCTGACTCTTGTAGAAGCTTTGTGGTTTTGTTTCCTTAATGCACGTTTGATTTGTAAATGAAGGCTGAATCGTTAGTGCTTGTTAGGGTTTTAGGAGGTCGTTGTTGGAGATAGCAGAATCTAAATTAAATTGATCAGTTACCGTAGGCTTTTCTAAGTTCAGATTTGGATGTGTAAAAACTGATCAAGGGCCTGATCAAGGGCCTGATAAGGCATAGATGTGTTGTCATGGCATATCTCATCTGTTTGCTTTCCACATGGGTGTGGAGTTTGTGAAGTGTTAGCTCTGGTTCTGAGGAAGAGATTAATGCTACAGGTTTTCTGTGTCAGGCTGAGGAAGGGGAAAGAGGGAGAGAAAATGTCTTTATGACTTGCAATTCTGAGATTGGTACTTCTAGTGCTTTTTGGTCTCAGTTTCGGAGGTGGGGTGGGGGGAATTGGTTCATTTTCCAACGTTTTCAAAGTACTGACATGTTCTCTTCTCCCCTCTTTCCTTCACTTCTCCGCTTGGCCAGAGAGTGGCTGAAGTTTCAGACCATTGGTGGTACTCCATGCTCATACTCCCTCCTTTGCTGAAAGACAGTGTGGCAGCTCCCTTTCTAGCTGCATATTATCCAGACTGCGTGGGCATGAGTCCATCCTGTACCAGCACTAATCGGTTACCTGGTGAATCCAACCTTGTGAAGTTAGAGCACTTAAAGAGCGTGCCTAATTTGACTGGTAAGGGCCATCTGCAGGGCTCTGGTGCTTGAATAGGCGTTATAAATTTTGTCTTGTAACTGAGTTTATAAGGGACATAATGCTCCTGATGCAGTAATACCGGTTCTCTTCTCAGCACTAATACACACTCTGTGTGACTGCCTCTGTACTTCTTTGATGCAATTTACCTCTTTGTATGATAAAGATAATACATTTCTTATGGCATTTCTGTAGGGAGTAAGCACAGACTGCACAGGCTTTTTGTTTATAGAAATGGGAAATTAAGTGGGTACTTAAAGATTGTTTGCATTCTTAAGGAAACAAAGATTTATCAAAACAAAACATCATTCTGCTAGTTTTGATATTGTGGATCTTTGGGGCTTTGGAGAAAAGGATTTGATTTCTTAAGGCACTCGGATTCTATTTTGAATAGGTCAGGTATGGAGAAAGGTAATTGAAGATTCCCATACTCATCCTTACTGATACACCTCAATACTAGCTCAGAGAGTCCTTTGAACAAAGTTCAGTTTCTGCGTCATTTTAGCTGGCTTTGCTCTCCTTAGGTGCAGAAAATAAATCCACTTATCTATTCAACAGATATTTATCTGCTTAATAAACAGAAAACTTAATTACACAGAGCTACCAGTACTGCATATGGAAGATGATTACTTTTAGTTACCACCCACTCTGGAGAGTACTGAGAGTTGAGGATGAAAGAGATTCAGAGGACGGCATGAACCTGTACAGTGATTTTAGACCTTAAACTTGAGTTTAGATCCTGTTCCTTGCTGGACTTGTCATATCATCTGAGAGCACATCCTGTTTCTCTAACAAAACTGAAGCTCTGATAGATGTACCCTTCAGGTAGCAGGACAAGAATTAATACTGCACAGCCTAGAGGGTAGGAGAAGGGAGAGCAATGTACACGAAATCACTCTGAAGGTGGCTAGAGGCTGGAAAGCTTCATTACTTGTTTATCTGTGTGAGGTCAGTGGATTGTCTTAGAGGGAAAAGGATAAAATGAAGATATGACAGAATATGACTTGTTCGTGGTGTGTCTTTATTCAGTTGCAGGCATGAACAAGTATTTCCAGCCTTTTTACCAGCCCAACGAATGTGGGAAAGCACTTTGTGTGAGGCCAGATGTCATGGAACTGGATGAGCTCTATGAGTTCCCAGAATATTCACGAGACCCTACCATGTACTTAGCTTTGAGAAACCTGATTTTGGCTCTGTGGTACACCAACTGCAAGGTAAGAGGCAAAGAGTTAATTTGTTTGTTTACAAATAATAGCTATTTTTGCGGGGAGTGGAGCAGTGGGATTTATCTCTCTTCTTAGACACCTCCTTATGCACCAGAAAAATTGCTCCCCTCCTTTTGAAAATTCATTCTAAAATGGGCTGGGGTTTTAGTCGTGTGTGTTGTTTTGGTTTTGAGTTCTAATGCCTGGGAGCTTCTTTTGCAGTAAAATACATAAGTTTTAAAAGTATTAGAACTACTGAGTGTGCCCAGCTATTAAATTTAAAGAGATGCTTGAACATTTCTAAACAGTGTTTGCAGGTGCTTTATGATTTTTTTTTATTTCATGTGACTGTTGGACAGGGAAGTGATTTTCTTTTTACTTACACTAACTCTATGATGCTGCCTTCAGTGGAATTGCTAGAATTCCATATACTGAAGCTTTCAGATACTGAAGCCTGTATTTACCTGAAGGTTTTGAATATTGATCTATTTATTGTTTAGAATGCCATTTTGGAATGGGTTTTACCAGAATGTCACTGTGAGCATTGCCACCAGGTAGATTTGTTTTGCCATCAGGGATGCATTTCAGCACCATTCCTGTACTCAAGGAGTACACCACGGAGCTTGTGAGAAATCTTGTTGATTCGTTTGCTTGAATACTTGTTAATCTAGTTTAATAAATGGTTACCTTACTGTGTAAAGCTGGCTAGCAAGAAGCTTCCACAAACCTTACTTTCAAAATGCAATCAGAAGCCTGATTTGTGGTTAATTTTTACCATCTGGTTTGCAGTTTAAATATGATGTGAATGCATGAAAAAATGGAATACTAGAAAATCAACACTTTCTGTTCTCGGTTTCTTCTTTGCAGGAGGCTCTTACACCTCAAAAATGTATCCATCACATCATTGTGCGGGGGCTTGTGCGTATTCGGTGTGTACGGGAAATGGAGAGGATACTTTATTTTATGACAAGGAAAGGGCTAATTAATACAGGGATTTTATCAGTCAGTCCTGACCAGTATCTTCTTCCTAAGGAATACCACAATGTAAGTTGCTGTAATAATCCTTATGTTATTAGTGCTACAAAACCACTTTTTTTTGGGGGGTCTAGATTTTTGACTCACTACCTGTCATTTCAACTATTTATGAAAAATGTATTTTTTTTTTTTCCTAGAAATCCGTCATTATTGTTGGGGCTGGTGCAGCAGGATTAGCAGCAGCCCGACAACTGCACAACTTTGGAATCAAGGTAAGAAACTATGGAGTACACTGCTGAAAAAATTAGACTTCCTCTGTTTTGAGAGTGTTCTTCATGAAAATGAAAAATACCCTACATTTTTGTTAAAATCATTTGTGTATAGGGCGTTCTAATTAATTTGTAAAATCTGGTGTTGTACTGAGTAAATCTGCTGTTGAATCTAAAATTCAACAAAGCACAGAGTGAATATTTTACATAGGCTTGGGTTGGGAGGATAGGGGAGACAGGATAGGTGGAAATAGATGAGAATGGGGTTTTCTTGGAATATCCCAAGAGTAAATTCCTCCAAAAGTTGTATAGACTTCCTCTGATGGACACTGCAGATGGATAATTGTGTTTAATAGCCTGTAATATGCCTTAAACTCTTAATTTTGAGATTTCCTGAATAGGTATTTAGCTTTTTGAAAAAGAAGGCTTATTTTTGCTAGGGTTGTTTCTTAAAGAAACAGTTATTTTTCTATGTATATATACCAAAGGGTAACCTTTAAAAGACAATTTAAATGCATGAACAAACTATACCCACAAAGGAAAACAAAGTGTTAAGACTGTTACCATTAATGGATTGCTTGGGATTTTTTTGTGGTTTGTTTTCCACTTTGCTCTGGAGTTGAACAGATATGTTTAATGTACTCAAATCTTACAATTTACTGAGCTGCATTGTGTCCTAGGTCATTGTCTTAGAAGCTAAAGACAGAATTGGTGGCCGAGTGTGGGACGATAAGACATTCAAAGGAGTCACTGTTGGAAGAGGTGCACAAATTGTCAATGGATGTGTCAACAACCCAATGGCACTAATGTGTGAGCAAGTGGGTTCCCTGAAGTGGTCATACGTTATCACTAGTGAAAAACTGTTGTTAAAGCCAGATTTGGCTGGGTAAGGGTGGGAGTCCTTGTTCATGGCATGAATAAAACACTGTTCTGTGTTGTAAGTAAATTCTGTGTTGCTATTACAACAGCTGGGGACAGAGAAAAGCTGTGGAGTGATTTCAGGTACATTATGTAATGAAAAGCAAGGCAGGTCCACCTTCAGAACCAGAAGATTACCGCTTCTTTCCCTTTTTTTCCCCAGAGATAGCAATGTAAAAAGTCCCTGGCAGACTTCCTTACAGCTGAGAAAGGCTTTACTGTAGGAGGCTTATTGCTATGTTGTCGTAAAACATAGTTCTATGACGGAGTTGCCTTTGCTCAGCCTCTATATTTCTAGTTCAGTTCTGTGCAAGTTAAGATGTATATGTCTAACAACAACTGGTGCAAACACACTGTAGTTTGATTTATTTTTTTTTACTCTATTTTTTTAATTCGTTGGGTTGGGTTTTTTTTAGGCAGGAAGCTGAATTTCTCCGAGTGGAAACTGAGTATGGATTTTGTTCAGAGACATGCAAATCCAGCCCATGCTGTTTTAACTGTTTAGTGCTCTGTAGTGTCATAAATATTTATATATTTAAAATAACATTTTAATGATAAGGTGAGGAGCAACGACTTCTGAATACGCCTTGGGTGCCTAATCCTCTGTGGTCATTTGATGCCATCTTTCATTCAAAGTACTACTGTATGTCAACAGAAGACCTGCAGTAGTGACTGACAGCCTAGAAAGATATTAGGACGTGTGAAAAACACTAGAGTGCACCCCGACAAGGCCCTAGGATGAAGTTAGTGCTATATTTCAGCTGTTTTCTTTGATTGACTCTGTAGAACATAAAAACATAATTTTTCTGATTCAGCTCTGTTGTGTGTCTGGTACAGATTGCACAAGAAGAGTGAGATACTAGCTTCAATTCAAAATATTTTTTTTCTTTGCTTGCCTGTTAATGAAATAGGTGGTAACTGGCCCAGAACATCCTATCAATTCCTGAATGCAGGGAACTGTTTGGGCATCGGGCACCAGAGAGTTGCAGAAAATAACTGATTTTAATGGTGATTTAGAGAATAAGTTGAGGTAGAAATAAAGGAGACTGGTTCCTCATGTTTGATTACTAGACCCAACATTTCTATACTAGCCCCTGGCCTCACAGGAAAGTTACAAATGATGTTTCTGAGAATCCCCTATAAAAAAAAACAAACCAAAAAGGACGGAAGAGTGGAGAAAACAGTTTGTGGACAATTAACAGAACGATTATTGGTATTCCAGTTTTAGGAGAATATGAGTTAATCTGACTAATTATTTAAAGTTGTGGATGTTTTTTTAAGCAGCATAACTTAAATCTGAGGGATTCACCTTACTTTAAATAACCGTAGTTGTCCATACTTACAAAGCAATAAACTGTCTTTTTCTTAAGCTTGGCATTAAAATGCACAAACTAGGGGAGAAATGTGACTTGATCCAGGAAGGTGGAAGGATAACAGATCCCACTATTGATAAACGTATGGACTTTCATTTCAATGCCATCCTAGATGTCGTCTCTGAGTGGAGAAAAGATAAAACTCAACATCAAGATGTTCCTCTTGGTGGTAAGTGGGAGACGTAACGCAAAGTGAAAACGTTGGCTGTGTTCATAGAGCTTTATATTAAACTGGCTTTTACATCAGATACTTTTAGAAGTGTATGGCTGTACACCTGACCTCAAATCCAGCAATGATAACCTGGCTCTGTGGAGGAAAAGGGGAGACTGACTTGTATACACACAGACCAATATGTCGCTTGTAACTTTTAAGAAAGCCTAAGTTGATGGGTTTTATTAATACCCTGTGACTGCTGATGGAGTATTTTGTTTTCATGAGGTAGCTTTTTCAGCGTAACTAGTGGCACTTGCAGTTAAAAAGATTTGCTTCTTGCTGAAGCAGGCCATAGCTACCCGTAACTCTCATACTTTTTGGACTAATCTGTCTAAAAAAAGAACCTGATCAAAGCCATCTGCTGTCAAGAATAGCCCCATCTCCATTGGTAACGCCTCCTACCACACTTAGAGCATGCAAGCATGTTCTACAACAAAAAATAAACTCGCTCAGAAACGTCTGCCTCCCAAATCTTTTCAGTGTGGATTCTGTAAGACAAGATCAGCAACTCTGTGCTCCTCAGCTCTTTTGGTTTTGTAAAAATTGAGCAGGATTTATTTGCAAGGATCTTCCATTATCTTGAAGTGTATTTTCCTTGAAATATCTTCAATTGCATATTTATGATACCTAAACGATTCATTTCTCTCGTCTCAGTTGGCTATCCCAGCTGTGTTATTGCAGAGTCTTCCTTTTCTTTTTTTTCTCTGCTTTGAAATTATTTTAAAACACCCCCCTCCCTTTTTCTTTTGTCCCTGAATCTACATATGTTTCCTTTTTGAAGGAGATTTTATTAGGGAAACCTATGACTAAACAACAAAGTTGTATTTTTATCACTGGAAAGATCTTGTGGTTTTTTTCTATGAGAAGAAAAATATCTTAGCACAAATTAGCAATAAGCTTGAAAATCTTGTGATCCAGAGAATAGCATGTTGCAATGCAGTAGGGCTTTTGACTAATCATGATATATTCTTATCTTGAACATGCTCTTTCACAGAAAAAATACAAGAGATCTATAAAGCCTTTATTCAGGAGTCTGGTATCCAGTTCAGTGAGCTGGAAGAAAATGTACTACAGTTCCATCTCAGTAATTTGGAGTATGCCTGTGGCAGCAATCTTTCTCAGGTGAGTCTTGACAGTTGTGTTCACAAGTGGTTGAGTCTCATAGAAAACAGGGTTGGAAGTAATACTGAGAAGTCATTTGATCCATCTCATGGCCCAAAAGGAAGAATGAGCTATCCCTAAAGTCTTCCTACATCCCTGACCTGCTTTCTAAAAGCCTTGAGACACAGACTGCAGCGCTGCCTTAGGTAATCTCATGGGAGCTTATGACACGCTTCCAGCAACATCCTCTTTAACGCTGAAGTGGAGAGTAGGTGGTGCAGTGGAGTAGGCCATTTTGCTGAGATGCTGGGTGGTAGGATTTATAGGAGTTACTCTTCGTCGGATAATGTTTGTGACTTCTGCTTCTGAGATCTGTGTTTAAAAACAGGTATTTCTCTACCTTGCTGGGTATCTTGAGAATAAATGCATTTAACTTCTGAAGTGTTCCATCACCCTGATGGTGGGCCCCAGTTCACCACTCCTGGGTGGTCTGTTGACTGTGTGATACTTGGCTTTCCTCATGACTTCAGTTTTAACCAAGCAGATTCAGGAAATATCAAAGTATGATGATGTCTGCAGTACATTACTTACTCAGACCTGTTGCCTGTGTTAAAGATGTTTAGGGTCAGTGGCAGTGGAGGAACTGATTGCTACGTGCAGATGCACAGATCTGATGCGAACTGAGAAGCACATAACAATCTGCAAGACAATGCTAGACCAGGACAGTCAGTGGAAAATATTTTGTTACTTCAAGCTTTCACACTTAAAGAACACAGAGGGGGGAGATAAGGAAGATGTTAAAATCTATCTTGCCTTCAACTTTAAAATCAAAATTTTAAGTAAATGCAACTGCACTATTAAGAATCAGTATTTGAGTTTCAGTTTGAGGATTGCTTCAGATTTTTCACTGCTACGTGGTGACTGCTTAGTGCAAATATCACTGTTGTACTAACTGTGAGTTTGCAGGGGTGGAGGGAGAAGGTCAATGAAAGTCACAGAAGAACCTCCAAAGCAAAATACAAATTCTATTGAGAATTTTTTGTATCTTATTTTCCCCTTCAAGTTGGGAAATAAAATATTTCCATTTTAATTTGAAGTCCTAAGACTGTAAAACCCATTTCCTTGCTAGAGAGAGAAAACCAAAGTAAATACACTGCAGTCCACCTGAATTTTTGTATTACTTTCCTTGCTTTATTTACCAAGTAGAACTGCTTATGAGCAACCCATATTAGGGTTTCTTAATCCAGCAATCTTGATGTTGTGTAGTGGCCTTAGGAAAATAAGCCAGTTGCTTTTGTTGGTGGTACCATACATTCTGCTGATACTTTTTTTTTTCCCAGTTGTGCAGGGAATTAGGGTGGCTGCTCCTAAACTGTGGGACTTCTGCTAGCACTCATGTCACCTCACCAGTAGAGACAGCTAGTTATGTTCTGTCCACAGGTATCTGCACGCTCATGGGACCACAATGAATTTTTTGCCCAGTTTGCTGGAGATCACACTCTTCTAACTGTGGGCTATTCTACTGTGATTGATAAATTGGCAGAAGGGCTAGACATCCGGCTGAACATCCCAGTAAGTCTGGAAAATGTTGATGCAGTGCCTGTCTTGGATTGCTTTGAAGTACCTAATCATATCTTTATGTTCTTGTGGATCAGGCAAATCTGTGCTTGTAACTATTTTGACTTGTCTTGAAGAAAAGGAGCATTTCAGCATTTTTGGAAATCCTCTTTGAGGACTATCAGTACTTGGATATTATGAGATGATGAACTTATATGTTGGAATCATGATGATTCTTCTTTTTCAGCTTCCATTAAAGCTTTTTTTTTTTCCTTTCAATATTTCTCTGGAAATGTATGTTCTTCAATTTCTATTTTGCAGACTGGTGCTGTATCAACTATTCTTGTCTGAATTTGCATTGCGTACGTAGAGCTTGTAGTATAAACTTCAATTTGTCTTTCAATAGGTACAGAGTATTGACTATTCTGGTGAAGAAGTGCAGATCACTACTGCAGATGGAACAGCGTGGACAACACAGAAGGTACCCAATATGCTTCAAGATTCAGGATTTTAGAAAACGAAGTTGAATATTGACCACTGACTGCTTTTTGTCTGACACATGTCCCACAAAACTATTTAGTCCAATTTCTACCCACTCAAAAATGAGAACTCACACATTCTAGTGACCCATATTGGAATATCTTAGAGCCTATTTTTCCTTGAGCATGCTTGAGTTTTGAGTACTAGTTAATTTGAAAAACTAAGTGCTATAAAGGTAGTACTAAAAATATGAAGCAAATGAGGTTTTATCTGATGTTTGAAGTGACAGTTATGTTTTTTGGTTCTGTTCCTGTTCACCTTTACTCCATTTAGCACGTGATTCTGCCCCGTTACAATTTTTCCTGTGGTATGCAAGACTTGACAACCTGTATTTCTCAGTCTCCCTTATTTCCTGTATCCCCACCTGCTGCATAATCTACCTTTTAGTAATTTTAAAAATGATACATAAACTTGATCAAGATTGGATTGACATCAACAGTAAAGGAATTGAAACCACACAAAAAGAATGACCATCTTACCTCCTTTCAAAAAGAGCTTTGTTAATCTGAGAGCCATTGAGAATGATTTACAAGAGGTATTAATATTAGTAGCAGGGTTAGCCACTCTGATACAAGCAACTGAAAAGACTACAACTTCAAACCAGTAAACCACAGGATCTGTTCTCAACCAGACATCTCCAATTTAGGTATGTCTGAGTATTATGCTGCATCCTACCAGAATAATTCAAGGTATTTAATAGAATGCTGTGAGGCTTACATACCATATCCAGCTTTTGCTACTCTTGTGATTGTAAATACTTATTTCAGGTGTTGGTAACTGTACCGCTGGCCCTTCTTCAGAAAAATGCCATTCAGTTTAATCCTCCACTGTCAGAAAAAAAAATTAAAGCCATTCATAGTTTGGGAGCAGGAGTCATTGAGAAAGTAAGTAACTGCAGATTATATTTAATTTTCGTTTTACAGAAACATTGGCTGCTTTGTTCCTGTTGCTTTTGCTATGTCTTTCTCAGGATTTATTACACATTTGATTTTACTTGTAATACAGTAGCCCAGCAGAGCAAAATGCTGTTGGAGATCACATGTATTTCTGTTTCTTAGATTTCCCAACTTAATGTGATTTTAAAATAAATTGTTTGCAGAATCACAGCTTAAACATTTTGTGCCTAATTTTGAGCAAGACTTCATGATAGTCTCACATCTTCCAAAATTCTAGTAATACGCTTATTCCAGGTCCTTTTGACTTAATAAATAAATAAAAAAAAAAATCTATTTCAGAAGCATACTGATTGTGTATTTGACCAGTGTAAAATCTCCTGCCCTTTCCCAGTGCAAAGAGACAGACTCTACTGAAAAGTTCCCCTGGTAGTATGTGTGTTTAGAACAAAACAGTATCAGAAGTAATGCCAGAAACAGGATTATAACAAATGTTGAAATGTAAAGGCAAGATTCTGACACATCCCCCACCCCCAACAATAATGGGGATTACTAAATTCTACATTAGGTTTGTAAAAACTCTGCTGAATTTCTTGAGCATTTTCCATATTCCATGTCTGTGCATTTGCAATTTGTGAGACTAGCAGGTTTTTTTCCTTCCCTGTCCCCATTGGGGAACAGGGCCATATGTTCCCTGTTGAGATCCCCTCATCGAGTTGAGTGTCTCTGAGGGAGTGGAAGGGGGAAAAAGCATTAGAAGAACATCATATACTGTATCCAGTTATGAGTTTTGTAGTATGAAATGCTTTAATTTTACCTATCTCTTATTTTCTCTCTAGATTGCATTGCAGTTTCCTTATAGATTTTGGGACAGTAAAATTCAAGGAGCTGATTTTTTTGGTCATGTTCCACCCAATTGCAGCCAACGTGGGCTCTTCAGTGTTTTCTATGACATGGATCCAGAGGTATCATATGCTAACTGTATTTTCTGTTGGCCCTACAAAATTCAGCTTGGAATCTACATGCAATAATTACTGAATAATGAAGGCTTTCTTCTTCCCCTTAACTCCTCAACTGTTAAAAGAAGCAGCAGTGCTATATATCAAGAAAAAGCTGATTGTTACTTCATTGCAATGAATGGCAATGTTTTCCTGTGTTTGGATGCAAATTAATATAAAAGCAAGGTCATGCTTTTACTGTCAACCTACCTTGAAAACAAGTTTGTAATACCTCACTATAGATGTATTAATATGGGAAAAAGTCTATAGTCACTTCCAGTTTAGGACTTCTGTTCCTGTATTTAAATCAGCTAAAAATCTTGTTAAAAGGTTGTGCTGGCTTATTAATACTTAATGGCTTGCACTAGCCTGTATAATGATGTGGAGTGGCAGAAGAAAAAACAAACACTAGGTTTTCGTATGAAACAGGTCTGTAGGGTCAGTCCCAAACTCATGAATTTCAAAACAAATTCAAACCAGTGCACTGACATCATGTTTCTCTTCCCCACCGGTTCCAAGCAGACACACTACACATTTGTATCCTAGCTTTACATGCTTTTACAACAACTGCTGCTTACTACTTGGCAGAAATTAAAAGGCTGTTTTGTAACCTTATGGCTTACTCCAAAAGGAAATCATCCTGTGAAGGCTGTGCTCAGTTAGTACACTATCTGTACCTGTGTATGATTTTCCTTAAAGAAGTTTCCTCTTCAATACTTTCAAGTTTGCTCTACCTGAGGTTCATTGTGCTGGTGCTGTCCAGAGACACTAGATATAGTTCTTAGTTTGTTTGACAGCTGTTCTCTGTTAACTACTGAGTTTAGTAACACAAGAATTGCCTTACATAAACAAGAAAGGAAGAGTTCTTCAAAGAATTGTGTGTCTATTTTATAGTCACCACTTAATCTTTAAAGCTTTCACACGGTAACAGATTTCTTGATGTGCAAGGAAACACCAGTAGAACTAAGCTTTTGTTTCTTGGGCCCAAATATGCTGGTAGGCCTAATCCAAACCGTATCTAACTAGTATTGAAATAGATTCTCTTTGTCACCACCTTTTAAAATTGGAGTACAGTTGAAGTGGAATTTTGGCACAGAACTAGAGCTTAAGAGGTCTGTCACAAAGAATACCACTACAAATGTGTGCTGGTTTGAGGTAAAACAGAACCAATTTTCTGTCCAGTAATTTTACTTTTTTAGCTGGGTCTCTTCTAACTAAACTCTGAAATCTCTTTATCTCTTCCTCTCCTCTTTTTTTTTTTTCTCCTTAGAGGGGGGAGGGAGGTGCCATCTATTGTTCTGATTGGTCAATCCAGCCAAAACCACAACAAAACATCAAATCTTCTGGTACAGCCTTTACATAAGTAACAGGAAGTTTTCAGTTAATTCAGCAAGTTGTAAAAAGAGGCTGACTGTGACACAGCTCTGGGAAGAAGACATCAGAGGATGACAGTAGTTTGAACATAAATGCTGTAGAATATGAACCCTTTATTCTAAGGAAGCAAACTCACTGTCCTCCAGAACAAAAATTACTTTGCAGCTGAAAATATCTTTGCAAATACCAATTAAATGGGACTCTTAAAATAAATACTTAATAACCCAGTAATATTGAAATGATCTTATATATTAGTGTCTTGTTTTTAGGGCAAACAAAGCATTTTGATGTCAGTGGTCACTGGAGATGCTGTGACAACCATTAAGAATTTAGATGATAAACAAGTACTGCAACAGTGTATGACTGTACTTCGAGAACTGTTTAAGGAGCAGGTAAGAAGCTCTTATGACGTGAATTAACTTGCCAACAGCAGTAAAGCTTTTGATTGTTTTACTTTATAATGTATAGAAAAACCTTTGACATTTTCTTTTCATATCAGTTTGAGCCAGTATGCTTCCTTTGAGAAAACACATTTGGTCTTTGTGTGAAGAATGTGAATTGAATTATCTTAGGTCTGTCTGAAAAGCTTTAAGGTAGTTTTAGAAAGGAAAATTAATTAAAACCAGTACTTCAGGTAGGTAACACAAATACACTACTTTCTTAGCTGTCACTTTTTCCAAAGTCTTTTTTTTCTGGTCGTCCCTGCTTCCAATACATCACAAAAGCTTCAAGCTAGATGGATTTGAATGTGATTCCCCCTGCTTCCATGTAAAAAGCAACCGACATGACACCACCACCCCCAAACCAAAACCTTACTCTTCTAATAAGATAGAACCCTTCCTGATCTCTCTTGGGATGGAGGTATGGGCAAAATGATCTATCAAGGGCCTACATCCTGAATGTAAGAAAGTCTTAGATAAAAATTTCTACCTCTTTTTCTTCCCCCAGCTCATAATCCAGATAATAACTAATAGGAAAATCAGAGAAATCTGGGGCAAGCAGAAGATTATCACTTAGCAGTATTATTTGTGTTGCCCTCTATAAACAATAACGCTTTAGTTAAATTACTTAGAGCAGTTAGATTCCAAGTGAACCCATTTCATGGGTGTCACCTGTCAAGTTTTATTGACTGTTCAGAATTTGGCATTAAGGACCCTGGAAAAAACTTCAGCATCTGAAAGCCCAACTTTTCCTAAAAGCCATACTTTTGATAATGACTTCACAGTTAACAGAATTGTCTGCATCTTAAGTCCACATACCTGCTATTTTGATCTCATGAGAATGTCAACGTAGCAAACAGGTCTTTGGTGCCACTCTAGTCTAGAGGAGTGATTTTCATGTCTGTCTTCAAGGTTTATAGTAGTTGTGAATTTCAGTCATCTGATTAAGCCTTCATACAGATGTTATCCAGTCTCTATTTGGTAGGATTGCATGGGATTTGCATGCTGCAGTGTGACAAAGAATACACAGTATTAGTGTCATGGCTTCGCTCCAGGCATTCTGATTTTTCTGGTTTTTGTTTTCTCCCTGAACCTAGTTTTCAAGCCAGCTCATTTTCTGATTTTAGATAAGTAATGCTATTTTCTCCACTGGAATAAAATTATCTCCAAGATGAAGATTACATTGTGAGATTTAACAAGCTAGAAGTAGCAAAGCATCCTGCCTTACCAAGATGTAAAGTTCCTACATTATGCATGCAGATGCGCTGAATGATGTTGATAACATTATTTTATCTGTTTGCAAGAGTACATAAATACTTTAAGAATTTTTTTCCTCGTGTGGTTCTAGCTATGGTACAATATCCAGATTTGTTGCATTCAAAACAGTGCAACTGTGATGTTTCAGACATCGGGCAAGTCTAGCAAACAAAATTATCTTTGCAGTTAATACTATAATAAAGAAAATTCAAATTGAATTCTGGATTACGATCTATTCTGTAGCACACTGCTATTACTACATACTCTAAGGATTACAAGAAACTGTTTATGAGAAAAAATATGCACAGACGAGCTTTCCTTTGCAGAGCCTAATTTTTCTTTTGATTACACAGGAGGTTCCTGACCCAGTGAAGTTTTTTGTTACTCGATGGAGCAATGACCCTTGGCTCCAGATGGCATATAGTTTTGTAAAAACAGGGGGCAGCGGTGAAGCTTATGACATCATAGCTGAAGATATACAAGGAAAAATTTTTTTCGCTGGTGAAGTAAGTATCTTTGTTACTGTTTGATTAAGGTTATTGGGGAGCTATTTCTTAGAAAACATTATCTTTTGCTAACCAACACCATTAATCTCGAGGTAGCAGATAAAGCTAGTGTTTCACAATTTTGACACAGAGCCCTGTTTATTCATATTATTATGGGGCATGGAAAGTCTTACTCAGGTCAGGAGTGAACTGCATAACCAGTAAGTGCAGAATATGACATGATGATAGAATCCACTTTTCTTTATAGTCAAATTCTCTTTCTGCTACTCCATTGTGGATAGTGTAACATCTCTATATGTGTTATATGTATATATCACACCAGCATGCTGCTGATTGTATAGGTGCATTCTATACTGGAACAGAACTTACTAAAATGTCCCACTAAAGTGCAGATGGCAAAACAGACTACTAATTTTTCTAGTAGACTTGTAAATTTTGAAGTTCCTAAAAATCTTTCCACCTAAATTCTAAGAAGTTTTCCATGGCTTTTAAAAATGGTGGTATGTGTTTAAGGAAAAAAAAAAAATCTGGTCTTACAAAGTGAAATTCTGTCTAATAGTTTTAGAAACAATTAACTTTTTTTTTTTTTCCCTTTTTTAAATACAGGCCACAAATAGGCACTTTCCTCAGACCGTTACAGGAGCTTACTTGAGTGGGGTTCGAGAAGCAAGCAAAATAGCAGCATATTAAGTACTGAAATTTTGTGTTTATAGATATATTTTTAATTGTCTTCTGTGGGTAAAAAGTATCTTCAAGTTTCCTATTTGCTGCCTTTTCCCTAAGCGGTACTTAAATAATATATGGTACCTGAAGGTAAAATCTTCTTTCCCCCCTCTTCCTCCACTCTAACCTCTTTTTTAAGCCCTGATGATGCATATTGTTGAGGGTTTTTTCCCAACTAAGATATTCCTAGCAAGAGTGACATTGGAGTCCCTGGCCACAGCTTAACTAATGGAACTTTTGTTGAGAGTCCTCTTCTGTATGGCTCAAGTGATGCTATTAGAAACCTTCATTTCAGAAGGTCAGATTAAACCAAGACCAAGTTAACATACAGCATTAAAAATGCTGACAGTTAGTAATGATGATGGGAATTTTCCACTAACTGTGATTCTCAGGTTAATTAAGCTCATAGGAGTTCAAACTTGCTCCCAAAAGCCTGAATAGCCTAGAAAAATTCTAGAATTATTGTAGGATCTCAACTATCATTCTTTCCACTTGCGATCAATAACCTTTTCTATAATATTTTTCATATTCTTAGCCTCCACTAAGCAGGCTTTGGAATATCAAGTTTGTTCCTTTAAATCAGACTGCTGGAACAGTTTACAGTGCAATCATGGAAAGGTTATTGTAGCTAGTAAAAACTTGAAAAAATAACTTTTACATTACTTTAAAAAACTTTGAAATATTATCTCTGCTACTTATTCAGATGAATTCTTGTTACAATAGTAGGCTAAGTTTAGATTTGCGTAGTGCTTCTGATCACATAGAAACAGGACAGCTTAAAAATACTATATTTCTATGATATTTTGAAAACAAACTTCCAAATTCATTTGGGCTGAGTAGAGGAACTATCTACTGATACAAGTGCACAGGGGGAGGTAAAGGACTGTAAGTTCCTAACAGCTCATTCAGCTTTTATATTTGAAAAATAAGTGAAGATGAATGAGGAAAAAATAGTAAGTTTTATGAAGGGCTGAAACAAGGTGGCTTGCACTTTGACTTTAAGTTTTGTTTTTATTATTTTTTTATAAAAGTATTATTAAGAACAACTTGAGGGAGTAATTCAGTAAGGGCTAAACATCTATCTAGTAGGTTTTCCATGGGACAGGGAAGAAAACAATATTTTTCAGTAGAAATAAAACAGACACAACCAGGTTACCTGTTTTAATACTGTTCCACTAAAACAATATTAATGAAAACAGTTAAACTCAATTTTTAGATCTGTTCCCATACACCATCCCTGTAACTTTACTGCATAGATCTTGTGATTTCTGGAAGGAAAGCAAGCACTTATTTTCCACCCTCTCATCCCCCCGGTCTCATGCACAGCCTCTCTTTTTTTTTTAATCTCTTTGTTAAAGAATGACACAGCAAACTTTGAGTTACAGTGCTTATTTGCAAAAAAGCTCTATCTTTAGGAACAAAAACCAAAACAACCAACAAGCAACCTTAAGAAAAATCCTACTGAATAAACCCAACTCTTCTAAATACTTTTTTGTTTGTTTTTAGAGTAGCAATGACATTGTCAAATACCTTTATTTAATCTCTTAATTTACAAGATGAAGATGTTTATATAACTAGATGTTTTTTCAGATATATTTCTGTTCTGCTTCTTAAAGCTGAATTATGTGGATTAATAGGAAAAGTGTAACTGTCTGTAACTTTCTTCTACATAAATGCTAAAATGTACAGTTTTAAGTATTTCCAAATAGTAAATTGTAATTTAAAGGCTATAAGAAGCAAGACAAAATCCTCTGATGAGAAAAAATAATCAGACATCAGATTTTGCTTTTGGTAATCATTTGCACTTTGCTGATTTCATACGTTACAGGCCAACTTACAGCATAACTAGGAAAGATTAAGAGCTGTGTATGTTTGAGTTCCAAATTTCTTTCCCACTTCATCATATATGACAATATTATTAAGAGAAGTTTCTGAATGTGGGAAAAAAGCTTATTACTACAAGCCCAAAACATGATATTCAATGGCTGCTTCGGCTGACATTGGTCAAAGCTTGTAAGCTTAATAACAAAATATAAACACACCACATTGTTACACAGGAACTACCTGGGAATTTGAGCTCAGCATCCATTTCTGCAGTCCAACGTTTGTGTGAACATGCTCGTTTTTAGACATACACTTCCATCCTTTTAATTTGTATTTGGGGTTTTAAATCTATCTACAACTTTGCAGATAGATAAATCCTATATTCTAGACAATAGAGATGGACATGAACAAATACACATTTGGCTTCAGCTGCTAGTGCACACTTAAAGCATTAAAAAAAGGGTAACAAGTGATAATTTACCAATGGCCTAGTGTATTAATTATTTGTATATTATTTTGGTGCTGAGGCACTTGAACTGTGTTGTGCTGCACTTAAGTTTGAGGAGTAAATAAAAAAAGTATGTTCCATTTAACTTACGTTCATTTGAAATGTGTTAAGAGCATCAGGCTGGTTCTGAGACTTCATTCTTTAATTAATGTTCCCCCCAAATTTTTTTTAATACTTATATTAAAATTTATTTCAAGCATGTACGTGTTTTTTCTTTTGTGTTTAATTTATTCCCTGCAAATAAAGAGCTGGGGAATGTTTTCTTTGAGTAGATTTGTTTAAATGTTATAAAACAATATTTGAATGCAGAGCATGATCTGTTACACTTCAACTCTCTGTGTGACTATGTTATGGCAGCAGAATAAAACTGGAAAGTATCCACAGGATGCTCATGTTTTGTTTTCTTTACCTAGTGGCTAAGCCTACTTTTTTCTTACACTTAAGATTTCCTTTTAGTATATTCCTACAGCTAGACAGTTCCTCAGTAGTGCTGCTCTACAACCTTCTCTTAGCTCTAAGTAATAATTTTGCTGTTATTTGGACAATATCATGATAGCCAGTGTCTTCTGTCTCCAAGGTTTATAAAGCAATTCATAAGATCATACCAGATAAATTTCCTCTGGCTAAGAAAAATAAAGCTAAAATGATAATTGTTTAGAACCACTGCCCATAATTTTAAAATAGCCAGAAAAATCACCAGACAACAACATCATACTTTTCACTGAGCACTGAACACTTCGTAGGACTGTGGTCCCAAAAGGTTCCTATGAGCACGGGTCACTATAAGCATGTGCGAGCCTGACTATATACCCAAAACTATTTAAAATACAATGACACATTCTGATAACACTTATCTACGCTGTACTTCTTGAATGGGAGGGGTCAGATGTTCATGCAGGCAACATAAGAAAAATAAAATTCCTTCTCCATTTGAAAGTCTGTTTCAAAGTTACACACATAAGTGAACCATCAAAAACAATACTGTGTGCAAGATTCATTGCTTTCCCATAACCCTGTTATAGCAGCTCAAAGTTTGCATCCTAAGGACATGCTCTGTTCTCCTAATGCTAACTCCCTCCAGGAAATTATTTTCATTACACCTGACACTGGTCAGGGTTTTAAAAAGTGTTAAATTCATTTTAAGAATATCTTGAAAATGAAAACAAAGTATTAATCCTTTTAAAGAAAAAACCAAGTTGGTCAATTTCATCACACTCCCCCCAAAGGACAGTCCTTCAAGAAAATAGTTGGTGTGAGGGAATTTTTTTTCCTTTTAGCCCAGCTGTCTAATATTTACATCGGAAATGAAAGTGCAGTGGCATTCCTATGACTAAGTGCAGTTCAGTGAGCAAGGTCAGGTGAAGCAGCAGTTAGACAATATTCCTGTCCCCTTATCCCCAGGACTCCTCTCAGTGTCACCTCCAAGCAGAGCCTGCCCCTGCCTCCCCCATACTCTCCCACTTGGTAATTGCAAAGTGCTGTCAGTGTTCCTTATCACAAGGGCACGCTGCTGAATTGGGTTCAACTTGTCTGTGAGGACCATCTGCCCCTACCCAGGTCCTTTTCTGCAAAGCTGCTTAGAAAGAAATCGCTCTGTCCCCACCTGCACTGTTGTACGTAGTTACTCCATCCCAGAAGCACCATGCTTCATTGGCTTTCGGTGACCTTCAGGAGATCCCACCAGCCTCTTTCTCCTGCAAGTCAGGGTTCATCTGAATAAACTTTTAGACCTGCAACTTCCAGCTACTTGCTTCAATAAGTATTTCCAAATTCAAAGGCAGGGGACTAATTTCTTTGAAGAAAGAAAACAACAGACTTATCAGCATTCAAGATGTTTCTTAACATTTTTTCAGCAAGTGAAACATTGATTTTACTAAATTTATTGCAGTAAATTCTCAGATGGTGTTCTGGCACCTTACAGATTTTCCACTGTCCTCCCTAAATAACGGGAAATAAAATAACAACCACCACCACCAGAAGTCATTTCAGGAATGCTTTCATCTAACTCAGTTTGATTATTATCAACTTTCGGATTTGGAAACAGGAATAATTAGATCTACCCAACTAGTCATGAGCCACCCCCTCTCTGAAACAGCAACAGGGCTAATAAACCTTAGTGGAATCATGATGCTGACCGCCAAGGACATTATTTGGCCAGATTAAGGACTGGGCTCCATCTTAGCAGTGGCTAATCTAAACCCAGACAATCATAGATCTTACTTTGTCATGTGCCTTGTAACAGCATAATGCAGAAAGAACACAGATGCTGTAAGCCTACTCGTGTTCAAGAAGGGTAAGTCTAGAGTGCTGGAAAAAACCCCACCAGGTGGCATGACACTTAAAGTCACATCTTCCCAATTTTGTCTCGGTTAGGCAAGCCTGAACAGCATACCATGGGTTACCACATAACTCCAACTCAGCTCTTTTCCTAAAGACGCATAACCTCTCATCACTCCAAATTTCTAGTCTTCCCTTCACCCACTAAACCCTCTCCACTTTCCTTCTCTCACCAGGCCCATACGCTGTTACCTCGAGTGCCAAGCTCACCCATAAAAAACAATTGTCATTTAGGTTAATTTGTGTGGTTTAAGAGGTCACCAACCAGAATACCAGACTTAACTAAACAGAAGAACCAGTACACTGCACTGTGAGAATCATACTGTAAGCAATCAAGTCAAGATGTTAGGACTGTTTTTCTAGAATACAATGGTCAGGACAGTCTTAAGTATCTGAAGGCCTGCTCCTGAATGCTTCACTCAGTCACATTTTATCCAGTTAGCCAGTTTTGGTTTTTTATGAGCATCTCTGTACAGGATTTAGAGACCTGATTTTAATCCAAGAGCATTGGGATAAGCAGGACAATTTATTTACCTTTTAGTATCATCTTGCAGCCTTTTCCTCAGTCATAGAAGTCACTGGAATCTCGTATGAGTTACAGCCAGACTGGTATGGATTAGCTGGGAAACAGCTCAGACATTTCTTCTCTGTTGAGAACTACATTTAGTTGTAGTTAAGAGATTTAAACAAAGTATTTGCAGGATTCAGAGTTCATTTCCATTCCATCTGCGCAATTCCAAAGTGGCAAGTAATACTTATATACAATAAACAGAAGGACACTATCCTTTTCTAAGTTTTTGTTAGAATTTATACTGCAAGAAGTGTTTATACTTGGGAATCACTCATCTTAAAAACACTTCCTGACCCACATAATTAAAAGTGACTTGTATATTTACATAAAAATCATAAGGCAGTACAAGTATTTGCAGAAAATCCATCTGAAAGGCCAACAAAACTTGACAGAAGTAACTTACCACTTCTGAACAGGACTTAGAAGCTTTTGATGTTTTCAATCGCAAATTAAAAAGTGTTCTTTATGCCAAGATAGTTCAGACAAAAATAAAAACCCACAAACCAAAACAACAGAAGATATAAAATCATATCCTGGTGCAAGGACATACATTTCAGGACAGTATCTTTAAAGTAGCCTGCTGAAGCAGGCTTGAATATTTTTCTACCTGATGAGATAAAGACAAAAACCTTGTTTCTGGATAGATATTTCTTTTACTATACATTTCAGCAAAGGTTAAATCATCAAAATTGATTTACATTTTTGTGAAAGACATTTATTGAATACAAAAAACCCCCATTACATTCAGCCTTATTATAAATGATTACACACAAGAGAAATTCATAAAGTGTGTGAAAATTAATAGTTCAACTGGCTGAACATTTTCAGAATTTAGATCATTTATGAACCCTTATTTCTCAACTGTACAATAATAAAAAAAAATACACTTTGTCTTTTCCAGCAATACTAGTCAGAGGGATTCTGTGCTCATGGCATTAATGCAGCTCACACTTTGGCAACTATTAGTTTCATGATTTTATGTGTAGGACTTCTCAAATTAGCAACAAGATGTATGAAGCACAAAAACCTAAACAACAAAAAATTATGCAAAGAATTCACTTTGATCCAAAACAGCTATGGGACAAAGTTCAAGACCGTAGGCTTAAAAGTACCATTGACCATGTTGAGGCACCAAGGCTCAGGTTCAGAAGAGCTTTCCCCATACAGAAAAAAGATGAACCGCACTTCGGCACTGGCCAATTCAGAAGCCCCCCTGTGGGCTTCCAAAGCTATCGAGCCTCCCAGCTGTACATCTTGGATGCCCACTTCTGAGATGTTAGGCCATCAAGTAAAAGGTGTTTTGCAAACTGAATTCTAGAAATGTCTCTATAGCCTTTTGAGGGATTTTATTTACTGTGTCAAGCCATTGAAACAAATGTACTGGTAGTCTTTTGTACGAAGTTAAACACTGAAAAGCTGAAGTATAAAACTACAGTTTAGTTTCTGTACAAGGTAAAATGGGACAAACATTGTAAAAGCTCAATTCATTCGTAGTTTCATCAGACTTCTGCATACCCATATTCATCACAGCCTCACTGCCGAACACTGACATTTCATGTCATAAATCCTAAACTAACATGATTAAAAAACTGATTTTCACAAAAGAAATCTGAAATAACTTTATATACACAACAGAAAGCCTTTTAAAAGTACAAAAATAACATCTATATGCCAATTTGTTATCGTGCTTTGCCAGTTCTCTCAGTGCCTACACATGCAAGACGGTAATCTAGATTTAGAATAATTCTGCATTTGTAGAATGTATCAGAATATAAAAGACATTAACATGTGACTAACTTTTGTTATTTTCAGAATGAATATGTATTCAAAATATCTTTATAACCAATACTGCAATATTCCAGTCTCTGCATGTATATGTGCAGATAAGCAGCTTTCATTTTACTTGATTTTAAAGTCTCCTGCAAGCTAGTAATCCACGCTAAAAAGCTACGATGGTTCTAACAAATCTAGTTCTACAAAGTAATTCAAAATGTACAAAAACTATAAAAAAAGACAACATTTATTGCCATGCACGAAACTTAAGTATGTTCAACTAAAAACTGCATCAAATGCAGATAAAGAAAAAAAAGATACACAAAGCAATTTACAACAACACACTTAACAATAGATCAGCAGAATCAGCTCTGACTAAATACCACAAGGGTAAGACACGTTTCTTTTGCTGGTGCCTATCAGATCTTCAAATCCATGGGAACATAAAACCAGGAATCTTCATTTCCCACAGTCAAATCAGATCATGAAATCAACTGAAATGAGAAGTGTATTAGTTTTCACCTTGCTCTCAATCCAATTACTTACAGCCTCCCCTTTACATCAGACTATCAAGAAAATACTCTTTACTTTTGCTCACAAAAAACCATCCCTAGAGCAGATAAAATTACTCTTACGCCTTTGCTGACAGTGACACAGGTATGCAAAGCACACAGACAGAACTATTCCTAGATAGCCATATATCAACATATACAAATGAAGCCACAAGAGAAAAAAAAAAGTTACTTTATTAATTCCATTAAGTGAACCTCACTTCTCTAGTTCCATTTTTAGCTCTGGGCAATCAAAAGTAAGTGAACTTTAAAATTATCTTACAAATTACCAACCACAGACTGGACAATAAGCCCTTTGTCACAAGAACATTTTATCAGGCCTAAACTTCAGCACAGCAAACTCAAAGGCAGCATTATAACTGTAAATACAGAGGAAAGCTATCTATCTTTATGCTCTTTTGCATTCTCTCTTTGCAAGAGCTCTCAGGTCTGCAGAGCTTATACAAACTCATGCATTGTTACCTATGAATGTATATGGCCAGTGCATGAATTATAGGATAACTTGTAGCCAAGACTGTAATTTAAAGCAAATGCATAGCTTTCAGAGAATAAAAAGTTATCCAAAACGATGATAGCTTTAATTTTAGTTCTGCTCACCAAAGAAATCGTAATAGCAGTAGCATGCTAAGAAAATAGTCTGAAGCAGGTATTTTTGGAAAAGGGATACAAAAGGAAAAAAAAAAAAAGTTGAAGCCAGAGTTCAGGTTTATCAGAGCACTAAACCACTAAACTTCCAATGCTTTACAGGACGTTCTTAAAACTAGTGTAACAGGATACAATGCCACTTTCTAATAGGCTGAAAAAACCCAAAACAAAACACACCCAACCCAGAATCTACTCTAAACGATAAAGTCTTTACCTCTTTGACTGTTTTTTTAATGAAGTCTTTCCTGTCAGATAAATCATAACTAGGATATTTTTCATATACCTAAAAAAAGTAACAAAGAAAAAAGAAAACAAAATCTCAAATTACTTTCATGCAATGTATTGTATGAATAGAAGAAGTTTAAATGAAGTCAGAGAAAAATTGGTGGTCCTGCAACTGCCAAATACCCTCTTTTTAATTATGGAAAGTGACAAGCTTATTTTCCTGTTCTTATTTTGACCATATAGCTATTTAAATATATATTTTTTATATTTGGTCACTGAGTAGATTTTTCACATCACCAAGCTGGAATTCCTAGCTTGCCATGTCAGGCAAATAGGAGTTTTCCAGCCTTCTTACATCTGCTTTAAGTAGTCAGATACCTCTGCAGTAGTGTAGGAAGCTAAACAAATATCAAATCCTAAGGCTTTTTTTTTTTTTTTGGTAATGAGTAACATTGTGATCCTTTCAAGTGCTTAATAGAAGAGTCAACATATTTGAGTGCTATTCTACAACTACTCTTTGGCTAAGTAGGTAGGAGAGAACCAAATAAAAACAGATGCCAACACTGACAACCAATGCAGAATGTTTTATTTCAGTATACCAAATTTCAGACTTCTAGAAAGACTATAAACATGACAAAGAGTTTGTACAGGATATAAACATACAGTTTTCTCTTAAGAGTAATTTCTGGTTTAATTTTCTCAACACAACTTGTTGTGAGTATCATGAAAACAAACAGGTGAGTTAACTGATTGTAGAAAGCCTCAAGGTAACAACATTGTGTGTGTGTTTTGGTTACTTTCCCCCACCTCTCCCTTTTCCAGCCACATGGTCCCTTCCTGTCACCTGTCCTGATAATTAACCAACTCCTTCTGAACTGATTCAACTCAGCTGAAAACGATTCATTTTTTGCTGATAGAGTTGAGTGGATTCATAAAGCAAACATATGAAGAATGAGAGTGAGGTGAGTGGGAGAACGTACAGTGAACAATGACACGGCCCTCTCCTTTTGGCAGTAGCAAGCTGCTGCACTGTCTCAACATCTCTAATATTTCCACTGCAATACACTGTAGTTATGTTGGAGGTGATACTGCTACTTTCCATGTAGCTAATTTTTCTCTTATGATTTCCATTCTACTACCAGTGTTGTACATCTTAAGATTAAAGTTCTCCTTGTTATAGCTGTAAGTAAATAAATCGATGCAGAACTTTTGTTTCTGAACCTTCGTACAGAATTCAAGCTCTGAAACAATGACAAAAGCCTGTTCACTGATAACCCACTGCTTAAAAAAAAAAAAAGAGATTGCATATCTGCTTACCTCTTTGCAAATTTGTTTCATTGTGACCTCCTCCAAGTTTGCATTGGCCAACAAGTTCTTGACAGTTTCCTTGAGTTCTTCATCTGTGGGTGGTTTCTTCAGCTTTTTAATTAGAGGTTCATCATCTGAACTATCCTCAGACTCACTTTCTAAATATGAAGAATAATTTGAATTGTGATAAAAGATTTTCAATTTGTCTCCTTCCTCCTCTAAAACAGAAGCCACCAAAACCTTCCTCAAACATCTGATGCAGATGTTCTCCCTTAAAATAGACATCTTGCCAGACCATCCATTTGAAATAAAAGCTAATGCTATCAAGTACTACATTTATTTATGAATCCACATTGTTGTTGATGAACTAGAAATTCACAAGTCACTTTAGAAAGTATAGGGCAGACTAAATTTATTTCTCAAAAAAGATTTATTACAGCAAATCTAAATTGAGGTAACATGGCCCTAAAAAAGTACTTATTTGCTTTAAAAAGAAGCTTGAACTTTTCCCTCAGCGGTGCCGCTCACTAGGATCTTGTAGCTTTGCAGCTCTGTATTACTGAACACGCTATCAGAAGCATCAAGACCACCAATACAGAGAATCTAAAATTTAACTGAAGAGGCACAGAACATCCCTACAATCTTTTCCAGCAGCAAAAAAAAAAGTTAGACTGAACGATTCTAACATCCACTCAGTTCCTCTACTGCCAACAAGACAAAATTCCGAACAAAACCGTCTACAAAGACCTACTTAATCAACATTTTGATTTTTGTACTGTGAACATACACTCAATACACAGAAATGGAGTAGGAGTAAGACATTATGAATAGGTTAAGTAACCTATGCAAACTGCATTGGTATAGATATATATATATATGTAAATATATATATAATTTGGTGATGATAAAATAAAGCATAAAAACACAGAGTCAGCCATATTAGTTCTGCCAGGAACCACTCTGAAAATTCATTGAATTCAGCACAGGCCAGTTTACTTTTCTGAGAAGTAAGGTTATGAAGTTGAGCACAATTCCATGCCTAAGAGGTTAACCATTCCTTTTCTTAAAACGGTAACAAGTAGGGCAATTGATCTGATGTCTGTGCTATAGCATAAATATACTGGTGCTGGCATTAAATAAAGTGTGTTTCTCCAGTATGCATATCTTCTGCATTAATAACGTAATTGTGAGAGAGACATGACTTATAAGAGTGCCAGAGATGGGCTAGGACCTCTGGAGATCACCTGGTTTAAGCCATTACTTGGAACAGGGCCTACATCGAACTAGTGGCACGAGACCCTGCCAGGGTGAGCTCTGAACATCCCACAGCTGCTCCAGGACCCATTTCTGCATGAGCACCCTCATTGTGAAGCTCTTCTGCCCCTAACACGTAATTCCAATTTCCCTGGTGGCAGCTTTTGTCTGTTGTCTCCTCTCAGTGTCACCTCCAAGCAGAGCCTGCCCCTGCCTTTCCCGTACTCTCCCATTTGGTAGTTGCAGAGTGCAGTTCGATCCCCCTTTAGCTCCCTCTTAAGGCTGAACACACCCAGCTCTCTCTGTCTCCCCTCCTACATCTTGTGCTCCAGCCCCCTGACCATCTTGGTGGCTGACCCTCCCACGGGACTCACTCCATTCCCTTCATGTCTGTCCTGCACCAGGGAGCCCAAAGCTGGAGACAGCCCTGCCAAGGCAGGCTCACAAGTGCTGAATAGGGGGTAACAATCCCTTCCCTCACCCTGCTGGCTACACACTTGCTGGAACGGGCCAGAGTGCTGTCAGTGTTCCATATCACGCTGCTGAATTGGGTTCAACTTGTTGTCTGTGAGGACCATCTGCCCCTACCCAGGTCCTTTTGTGCAAAGCTGCTTAGGAAGAAACCACTCTGTCCCCACCTGCACTGCTACAATCTTTATACATAGAGTGAGTTCTTCAATACCTGTGTACCTTTTCGCATATCCTCAGATACAAGGAAACCAAGAGGAACAGGATGCATGCAGAAACCCTCTCTGCAGTAACAAAAACCACATCAAGCTGCTGCACAGAAGACATACACAGCGGGATATACACTACCGGATCAATGATAAGATTCACGTGAAGTCACTAAGAATTTTGCTAATGTTCTTCTGGCAGAAGGGAGAACTAGGTTGGTGTTGTGCACACAGTTTATGTGCAAATACACAGCACATATATGTAAAAAACAAATGACATGAAGTATACCCAAACCATGAACTTTTTGTCAAGTATTGCCGCAAGGAAAGAATCATCAAGTAGCAAGCCAACAATTCACCAAATCCTATTTTTTTTTTTTTTTTTACAATTAGGTACTTAAGCTTGCTTTCTAATAAGCATTCCAGTTAAGCTACAAGACAATGTAAAATGAAAAGATTTAAAGCGTTTACCTTTTCTAGAACTGTTCTGATTTTTTTTAGTAGTGCTGCTGTCTGCCTTCTTGACATTCGCACCCTTCACAGCTTTCTTGGGTTTGGAAGCCATCTTTTTTGTTTTTTCTCTTTTAGATGCTTTTCTAGGGGGCTATAAAGAAGAAAAACGGAACATTAAAATTATGGCTTCTACTCAAACAATCCACACCCCCTTTCTGCAATAGAAATTTTCTTTTCCTTCAATGCAAACTCAACCAGAAAATTTAATTTATGGTTTTTTAAACTAGCAATTTCTACCCCTATACCAGAGGGAGAATATGCCTGCAATAAGTATTCCTACATTTTTTAAAATTTCATGTTGTCCTTCTACATGGACTCTTTAAGCTCAAGCAGCTAGAACTTTTTGATGATATGAGTATTTTGTTTCGCTTAATCTTTCCATTCATAATTACTTACAGTTAGCTTATAAAATCACTTTTTAAAGATTTTCCTTTAAAAAAAGGACATGGTATGTTGTATTCAATTACTTCTAGATGCTATAGCTCTCTAAGACTTCATGTAGCTGATTCCTTTTGCACTAGCTGAGGAGAACTACATTAGCTAACCCATCATTTGGTGAATTATTGTGACCAGTGAACCCCAAAGCCAGTTGCTTCAAGCTAACATCAACAAAAGAAGTTGAGAACGTAAATCCATAGAGTACACCGCATTTTTGGCACAAATTAAATACGTGCACACAAAATCTTCAGATAGTACTTCTGACAAGGGTGAATACTCCTTACAGAAAAACACAGAACATTTACCAGGAATAAACCATACTTCAGAGAAAGAACATAATGAAACAAAACCACATTAACTAACAGTAGATACTAAATCCATAATATTAATTTATATTTAAAATGGTAGTGTAGTCAACTGAGCAAACTATGACATCTAAACAATCAAGATTAGTTCTTATAACTTAACTGCTTCTCCGCATTAGTATGTCATGCAACTTACAAAACCAGTATTTAATAAACCAGATTATTTATATTGCTTGCACTCACTTTGAAGCATTAAATAAATGATAAAGACTTTTCCCTGTTGAGACTCAGAAAATACACTCAAGGATCTTTCCATTTCTAAATAAATAGTTGCAGTTTCTTAGGATTTCAGCTTTCAAGTTTCTGCACCATCACCACATACAGTTAGAAGCCATAGCTTCTTTCCCAGCATCTATGTTTTTTTTTTTAAAAATTAGGGTCCCCCAGCACACAAAAATATTTCAGATATCTTTTGCCTCCAGGTAACAGTAAGATTTTTTTTTGTTTGTATTGTTTAAAGAAAGAGTGGCAACTGAGACACATAACTCTTAGGACCATCTATTCCAGCCACTCCATACCTAAGATTCCAATGGAGCAGAGGCAGCAAAGCAGATGTGTTGCCTACATCCTTTCATCTGTAGCAGGCTAAAAGGGTGTCATAAACCTAACTTCCCTGCCCAGTCTTAAAGCTGTACAAATGCAGACATCTTCCATTTCACTATGTTCAAACTAATTTGACATAATAGTGTTTTTGTAAATTATTAACTAAGCTTTTACTCCATGCAAGTTAACTTCAGTTTCCAAAGATTTCAGTCTACTCATCTATTGCCTGGCAGACCTATCTGACTCCTACCTTCTGAAAGGAAGCAAAGAAGACCCAGTTAGATCAATGGGGGTTACTGTGAAGCTTTTTTGGTTTGCATGGGTCTTGTTTGGTTGGTTTTTGTCCTTCAGATAACTGAGTTTTTGAAATTTTTTCTAGAAGACAACTCCTGCCTCTGAAAGTGATACTCCTTTCCTTGCAGTGGGAAGACTCTTGCTGAAGAGATAGAGATGAACAAATATAAAATTAACTTTCACTATTTTAGCCCTCTTTCAATTTGCCATTTGTTGTGAAAGAAAAAGGGAGAATAAGAATTAAGTTCTTTTCATGGAGGCACAGAGAAATTCTTTAAACTATCTTTATAAATTAAAACTAACACCTACCACAATGACCATGACGAACTGTTAATTACATAAATTGGCCTTTCAACAAAAGATTTCTGTTGCTATTTTCTGTATCTCAGACTATTCACTTAGTATTTACTTAACAGCCACATTTCTACTGCAAGATATAGAATGTAAATAATAGTGCTATATTACAGCCAAAGGTCCTTAGCTTGCACAAAAGAATTCCTTGGACATCAACAGTTGACTAAGAGCTGTTTGTTAAAAAGGCACTGATTAAGGTTAAAAAGGCAGTTCCATCTAAATAAAAAAATAGGATAACACAGAGCCTATAGCTCCTTTTCATTTCTTTTTTTTCCAGGCTTCAGGGTTATTGACAAATCAGAGTACACTTTGTACACAAATCAGGTGTACACTTGTACAAGCCCTCCATGTTTTGTGTCTATTCTGTGACTAAGTACAGGGCTGAAAGGAAAAGCACAGGGACAGGTATACCTTTGCATGTAAATGAAGTCTCATTTCTCTCCTACTACATAAGGCTAAAAGAAGTTTCAAAGAAAACAGAGAAGAACAGAAAACACAGTGAGATGAGAACACTTTGGAGATTGCAGGGATCTTTGTAAGGCTGCTTACAGTTTTGCTCATTTTATCTTTGCAATCCAAGGCAGAGAACCCTAAAAGACAGATTATGACATAAAATCCAGGAGAAATACAGAACTAAGATCCAAACCCAATGCACCTATGTAGGTCAGAGACCTCTACTGAATTCAGAGTTAAGTCCTAGGTAACCAATCAAACCCTACACAGAAAACAGAAATAGATAGGTATTGGGAATTTTTATGACATTTCATTAATACAGTCATCACAAGATGATACAAGAAACACAATCAATTATGTTAGAAATCCTGGCTGCCCCAAAATGACATGTAGTTTTATAAGGTGCAGATATACATCCAAAAGTCCGAACCTCCACCTCTGATCTTATTGAGTCTTAAATGCACTAAGAAATTACGAAAATCTCGTACAAACTGGAAATGTGTTCCCTTTTCTTTCAAGCCACATTCATTTAAACAGAACTTACCTCCCAAGAATTACCAATCAACAACAACCACATAATGACAAATTGCAGACAAATGTTGTTAGCTCTATGTTGGAAAAAAACCACAACAGAAAACCAACCCCAAACCCTCATTACCTCATCTTCACTTTCTTTCTCTTCTGAAGAGTCATCCTTTTCCTTCTTTTCATCTTCTTCACTACTGGATTCATCTGACAAGATCTCTGGGCACCTGGTGCGTTTTGCTTTTCTTGTTGTTCCACTGCTACTGCGTTCTTTTTTGCCACCTTTGCTTGGTGTTTTTTTGGACTTTGGCAGTGGCTAAGAGACAGGGAAGTGTGTTATCCAAGTAGGTACACAGGAGTGAATTTTAAAAGTGTAAGTTCTTTCAAATCACGTGGAAGAACAGTAAACAATTATAGAGGTCTCTAAGTCTTGAAACAAAAACCAGACCTATTTTATATACTATGCTTAAGCCAAGACATTTTCCGGTGTGCAGAAATTCATTACATAGAACTGAAATTTCATTGTATTCAGGTTCATCTAAGCTAAGTAGCCCTTCCACCCACTAAGCAAACAGATCTTCAAAGGCTGGGTGTTAGAATTAGCCTTTTACCTACCTATGCCCCCCCGACCCATAAAACCAAGGTTTTCCTTCTGATAACAAGTTAGCTGACAGCTCTTCAGAAGACTTAAAGGCAGGAATTCTGTCATGTCTTATGCAAAATTACATTTTGTTATCCCTCAGTACCAGTGTCCCTAAGGTAGCACGCAGACTCCTTGTTCACATCACTTACCAGTGTTTGCTCAGAATAACTTTAATTTCCTGAGCAACAGTCTAACTCTTTAAGTATTGCTTTTAGATTAAAAACTGAAAATCCAAGAAGATTAATACAGAGTATAGTAGCTGTAGCAGCTGACTCTAGTGCACTATATAACATATACTAATATAGAATACATTTTATACATGCACGTATATATATACCCTAATATATTAATTATATATTATATATTAGGCTTGCAACAAATTCCATCCAAAATTTGCCCTAACCAAATGTGAACACATAACTTGTCAACTTGTACCTTACCCAAGTAACATCTGACAGCTTGTTTTCCTGTCCTTTCATGTTTTATTTCCTTGCTCTAACACCTTTTTTTTTTTTCCATTTCCTGCGCACGTATTACGTCTATTCCCCTCCATTCACCCACAAAGCAGAAGCTACTTACAGTATTCGGATACATACCTCTCTAATTAGCTTTAGGTGTTCACCATATACACTTTGTGGGTGCTAACAGTGTAGAATGGCTGCACTTCACACGTAAGCAAGTCCTCACCCCATTATGGACGCCTGCAGCTACTCTCAGGGAGCCTTTGCTACTGTTCTAACTGAAGTAATTTTATCACCACTGTTAACAAGCAATAATAGAGACAGCTGCATTTTGGTGGGGGTTTTTTTGTGGTTTTGGGGTTTTTTTTTGTTTTTTTTTTAATCAGAACAGAGCTATAAAAGCAAGCATAAAAACCTGTGTCTCACCTTGCCTGAAGATTTTGGGTGCATTAAGAAGTTTAAGATTCTGGTTACCAGCTCACTATTAACTCCTGATCTTTCCAAGTCAAGAACTTCACAGATACTTTTCAACATTGCGTTTCTAAACCTGGAGAGGAAAAAAGAAAAAAGAAAGAAAAGATTCACATCCTAAAGGGGGCAATATTTGACTGCTAGAAGCTGCTATCTGGTTTGTGTCTGCAATTTGACAACAGACATGAATACATACACTTAATTATGTTTCTAGTCTTTATCTATAGTTAAACAAAGAACCACCTCGTTACATAAAGCAAAATAAAACAAAATTCCCAAATCCTTATGCGTGTAAAGTAGAATATAGGAAAAATTTATAAAGCCTTAGTAAAAAAGTGTTCCCCAGAATCTCTTCTAATATACCACACTGCGGAAAAAACCCAACCAGCCAAACAAAAAAACACATCTTGGAAAATAAAGTCAGTGGGTACAAGACTTGAACTCGAAGGGGCTCAGGGATGTCCTTTTATTTTCTCTAGTTCCTTACCCCTTTACAGAAGTAATTCTGATGAACACAGACGATTAAGAGAAACTCTTGTGAGATTGTGACATCAGAATACAAGCTTAATGAGATTTTAAAAAGCAAAAGAAAAACCTCTACTCAGTTTACCTGTTACCTCCCTTCAAATGTTTATGCTTTCCCTTTCACTCAATTTGTACAATGCTGCCTAAACAGTAGATTTCACTGTTCGACCATTTTTCCCAATTTCAATAGCTATTTCCTGTAATCAAAGTCCAAGGAAACTTACTTTTCATTATTTATTTAAAAAGTCAGTGCAACTTTTTCACAGTAGCCTACAGCTTCTTTAAAGCAGCATTTAATTTCAGACTGTCCCTTTAAATTCACAGAGTGCCAAACAACTTTGTTCTACCATATTTTAGGGCACGGGAAGGACAAATCTTAACTCATTTAACTCTCCCGGCCTCAAAGTATAGTTTGTCCACCATCCTTCCAATGATGAAATCAAATCTTTCAATCATTTTTCTAAACAAGGTTATAAAAAACCAATTTGTGCAATCTTAACATGAAAAGAGCTTGCCTGTTTAGTTTTGGGGATACACTGAATAGTTGTAAGGTAGTCCTGCAGAATCAAAAGTCTATCTCTTACGTTTTAAAAGACAGTAATACTATAGAGTTAAAAACACTTAACTTGTAGAAAAAGAATAATAAAAGTTTTTTAGGCTAGTCGCTACAGCAGTTCTAATTAAAAGACTGTATATTTAATATACAGTAAGAAGAAATGGCTTTGATTCTGAAGGAGGAAGGTTTTGAGGCATAGAAGGATACACATTTGCTCCATGAATAAAGCACAACATACTCACAACACTACGCTTGCCCTGGGGAAATGTTTTCTTCTTACTTGGCAGAAGAATCTGCTAGTTAGCACGTGGTAATTAAAGCTAGGACTGTAAGAATTGTGAATGAGGTGTTAAAAATTTAATTCCTTTTAAAAGATTTCAAGTTGTCTTAAGATACCAGTTTGTGTGATTAAAAATTGAGCTCAGAAACAGATCACAGAGCCACAGGAAAACAGCTACTCAGCTTAAAGTTTAAATTTGATCTGAAGTAAAATTTTTACAATCAAAAGGAGTGTATTGCATGGGTCAAGCTATGTTAAGTACCAAGAGAGTTCATTACTTTTTTAACATTTCTTCCTTCTTTTTGTATTGGTCACTTCCTTTTTCAAATGGGAACCCGCTGAACTGACCAACATTCTTCTTGAGGGAAGCAACCTAGAACAGAACACAGAAATTACCTTCCAAGGCAAGGAGTTCAAAATATTTCATACAATTACATTTGTTAACTTTTCATATAAGAAAAGTCTATTCTAGCATTTAGTTTTCTGTTGACAAAAAGTTATACCCTTTAAGTTATAACCTACACAGATTGTGCCTCTATGTACCTCAAGACAGCCAAAGTACAACAATTAAGTTCTTGTGGTCTTGGTACTTTTAATTCTTTTATATAACTTACCAGGCAAAAATTACCTGCTGTTTCAAGCTTGTTTAGCACATACTGCATGGTTATTTACATGCTTGCACAACTATGATCATATGAAGCCCATTGCACGCTTTGTACATGTAATTTGTTATGGAATAGTGAATTTGATTTTTACTATATAAACTGATAAAACAGATTTGCTTCATTTGCTTTTCTAAAGTCTTATATATGACTGTGATTTTACTTTTGAACCTTCTTTTTAGCAAAGACAGATTTTTGCATTTACATATCACCCAGTTTACATGCTCTACCATTGTGCCTGCAGTCTGAACAGCGTTAATTGCTACAGTCCTCAAAATGGGAAGATTGCTCCCATCAAGATCCCAAATATAGTTAAATTCTTTGTTTTCACTCCATCTATTTTTACCAAAAAGTTAAAAAGCATCCCCAAATCTTTTATTCTTCTGTAATCTTTTTAACGCTATCAAGAATAATTTGAACTCACTTTCAACAGTTCTACAAATTTTGTTCCTGGCGTTTCTCCATTAGTTTATAATTTTACCAAAGCTAAGCTCCTTTTCCAAAGAGAATTATCTTTGTGCAGCACCTAGAGAAAATTTGCAGATGGCATTGGTATGTTTTATTAAAAATGTTAATTACGATCCAAAGCACACACAGAACGTGCACACAAGACAACATCTCATCTTCACTAGACTAAACAGCATCCTGAGTTCCCACCAGTTCTGATTAAATACAGTTTTGGATGCAACCATACCAATATATTTCCAAGCAAACAATTACATTCTCATATCTTTGGACTCACACCACTGCAGCAGTCCAGCTGGACTTTTCAAGAACTCTATGTGCAAAAGACTAAATGCGGGAGGGCAGAAGAAAGGGGGGGGGTGGAACTGCAACTAAGTAAGTTGTGTAGGAAGGAAGGTAAGAGTTGTATCTCAATAGCAGTGGCATCTAATTTATGATTCTCAAGTGTAAATATCAATTTACAATTATACAATGTGCACATAATTACGAAACTGCAAATAGTTGTGTGCCTATTAGTTGATTAGATTTATTATTGATTACCAAATCCGTTATTAATAACGGCATCGAGTTGTCAGTTTCTTAGTAGCATGGTGCATAATCAATAAACAATAGTCTCTTAAATCAGTTATATCTCCAATCTGCAATCTAAAGTGGGAAAGATGGACCATGAGGTAATAGTATCCCAAAGACAGTAGAAAAGCATTACTGATTTTATGAAGAGTAAACGGATGCTGTTTGACTACTTCCAGAGTAAAGCCAGTTAAATGAGAAAGTTACACGGCTCTGTCATTGTACCCTTCCTATCAATTAACTTCTACTGCAGGACAATCCAAAAGTTCACAAAATTCTGTATGCACCAAGTAAGAAATTCTCTAGTATGATTTATTGCCATACAGAATAAATAGCATAATTCACCCCAATAGGTTTTAATAAGTACATAATGCTCTTTTTCTGAATACTTGAAGCTACAGATCTTTCTTTGCTATTTAAACAAGCATTGCATTTGCAGCAGTGGTCTGAGATACTACAGCTAACATACATTTATACTAATACTATTCAGTTCCTGATTTCCAAAATACACAAAGAGGTTAAAACCAAATTCCTACAAATATGATAAATGTACTGAAATAGTAAAATGTAGTCTGCCTTAATTTCGCTACATCTGTTTTATCTCTATTAGCGAGGAAGATGATTCATATTTACTCTGAAATTTAAGGCACCATCACTGATACATAAAAGGCTCCAATTTAAGTTTCATCCTTAAATAAAAAAGTGAGCATATCAGTTTTCAACTAATATTTTAATGACCTTGAATAAATGTGGCAAAAATCACTATGATTTTACATATAATGTAGTTTTACTTTTTACTGCTTTGTGTAAACTAAAGGTGAAAATTATTAACCTACTAGCAGGTTTCAAACATAAAAGAAATAGAAATACTAAGAAAAAGCAAACAAATGTTGAATAAAATAACCACATGGATTATTTTGACTACATTCCACATCTAAGAAGCGCTTTAGGCAGGTGAACCATAAATTATTTTCAGCTCATCCTCATCATGTAAACCATTCCTCTCCCCATTAAAAAAAAATAATCTATATTTAAGCAGACTTATAATTCAGTACACCTTTCCATAGAATTTCTATAGGGAGAGTAGTTTACAGGAGTCAGAAAAATTAGGGGCTTAACTGCTCCTGCAATATTTTCTAAGCAGTTTGCAATAAATGATACTTAAGTATATCCACATATGAAACTGTAAAACACTGTACTACAAACATTTATACAAACAAATATATGTGTAAGAACAGATATACAAGACTGATTTTAAGTTCTTACAGTGCCTGGCCGGTTGTAGAGGAGTTTGTGCAGGTTCCTAAGTTCATCTGTCTTCTTTTTACTCAGAAAGAATTGTATCCTTTCAATTTCGCAGAGTTTTTGTCCTTTTCCTGAAACAGTTAAAACATGCGATTCATCACATTCCCATTTACCTATGCATTTATAACTGCAAATAGCAACTCTTTTTAAAAAAAAAAGCAAAGAAGTTATTTCAGAAGAGCGTTAGACATTACATCAGGTCAAATGTTAAGAGACCTTTTCTTATCAATTAGACATCCTGAGACTCTCTTTATTTTCCTTACTTGATAGAATGTAGACTAGGGTACAAGGACTTGGTATTTCTTTTTATTCTAGCTTCTCCTGCCTTTGCTAGTGGTGGCTGGGTACTGAAGATCCTATTCAGGGTAAGTTTAAAACATTATATAACTTCCATGGTTTAAATTTATGCTACAGAGTAAAAGACTGCTTTCATATAATTATAATTTAAAAATGTATCACGACTCTTAAGGTAGGTCTCATCTACAACAAATTAATAATTTGACCTTTCAGGTGGTTTTGTTATTGTTCCCACTGCTCACAGTTCTTCTGTGAAAGGACAAACTTACCTGGCGTAACTGTAAAAGGTTCCTTTTGCAACGAGGACACTTGCATGGTCAGTCGGTCTACCTTCTTTTTCTCCCGTTTTCCTTCAACAATAAGACTCTTCTCTGCAAAAGACAGCTTCCTTAAACACAGTATTTTTCATTACATGAGCAGATTCCACTGTAGTCACAGACAATACGACACTAAACCTTTGCAACTGCAAACCAGAAATGGATATAACTGGATACTATGATACTTTGAAACCCTTGGCTAATAAGTCAATGGGATTCTATGGAGCTGTATACTGCAGTCTCTGGTTCTTAACCACAGTCCTGTGTACAGTTTAATCTCGAAGACAGAGCATTTCCTAAAGGGAACCTCACTCCACAACGAAGATTTCAGCACTATGCATTTTCAGAAATCCATCCTTCTCTCCCTTCACTGCCTTTCTGAGGTACAGAACTGACATTGTTTGCACATAGCGTCCTTCTGGGATGCCCTAGCTCCTAGACATGCATCTTCAATTTAGCTCGCTCAAGGAGAATACTACCATCAGATGGGCAAAAGGAGAGTGCAGCGTGTCTGCAGACACCTTCTCTTTGCACTACTGGATTGGAGGACCCACACGTATCGGCAGGAGAGGCAGAAGCACAAGCATAGTGTAAATGTCCTACACCTCTCCGGGCTATGCAGAACAGCACTGTGCAGGGCACAATACAAGTGTCACAAATACTACAAGAATACTATTCCCAGTAATTCTGGTACGTAGTAATGAATATATTTAGATTGTTTTATGTACACATTGCACATCACTAATGACACCATGTCAGGAGAAAAAAAAAAAAGAACTTAAGGGTTGAAATAAAGATATTTTAACAGGTAAAGCAAAAACTGCACACACAAGCAAAGCAAAACAAGGTATTCGCTCACTACTTCCCATCAGCAGGTAAGTGTTCAGCCATCACCAGGAAAACAGGGCTTCACCACAGGTAACAGTTACTTCGGAAGATAAATACTGTAACTCCAAACATCCTAACCTTTCTTCTTCTTCCCCCACCTTCATGTGCTAAGCATGATGTCACGTGGCATGGAATATCTCTTTGGTCAGCTGTCCCAAATATGCCCCCTCCCAACTTCTTATGCACTCCCAACCTACTCGCTGGCAGGGAGGTTAGAGGAACAGAAAAAGCCTTGACTCTGTGTAAACACTGCTCAGCAAGAACTAAAACATCCCTGTATTATGAACACTCTTTTCAGAAAAATCCAAAACATAGTCCCATACTAGCTACTATGAAGAAAATTAACTCTATGCCAGCCCAAACCAGCACATGTAATTTTCGCTGGGCCATACTGCAGCTCTGTTTACGTGGATGCTTTCATTTGCAAAACAGGAACCTAGAAATTTCACAACAGAAATTAACATGGGCTCGGTATTATTCAATATATTCATCAATGACTTGGATAAGGGAA
>VXBJ01005108.1:1065665-1100145 GCA_013400055.1 Nycticryphes semicollaris
GACAAGGGGCAATGGGTGCAAGCTGGAACATAGGAGGTTCCACTTAAATATGAGGAAAAACTTATTCACAGTGAGGGTAACAGAACACTGGAAGGGGCTTCCCAGAGAGGTTGTGGAGTCTCCTTCTCTGGGGATGTTCAAAACCCACCTGGATGTATTCCTGTGTGACCTGATCTAGGTGTCCCTGCCCGGGCAGGGGGATTGGACTAGATGATTTTTCAAGGTCCCTTCCAGTCCCTGATATTCTGTGATTCTGTGATTTTTGCACAGTAGTTACTTCATCACATCCCACATTCCTTGACTACCCTCTTCCATTACACGCCACAACAAAACCCTGCCTTGCTTGCTCATTTTATGATATCCCCATGACTTTTATTAATAAAATTAGTCAAATGGAATTTCTCCTCTCAATATAATTAAATTTTGGTATGCAGTAAATTAATTTCCAGTAGTTAAGCAAAGACATCTCTATTGTTTCCAAAGTTATTGCACAGATTTTTCAAGTTCCTTTCTTCTGCAAACAGAGATCACTTCAGAGTGTTACTGGGAAAAAAAAAAAAGGATTTTTTTTGCATTTACATTTTTATATAAGTATTTTAAAGGACACTACCTCTTGTAACAACATAGAAGTTTATACAACGAAAAAAATCCCCTAGTGTAGGAATCCAGGATGCTGGCAATTCTTTCAATCATTCCTGACGTTAACCAGCATTGCTGTTTCTAGTGTTGCCTGTTACAGTCTACTGGGAAGTGATTTATGACCCATGGGATAGATGTACCATAGATTCTCCTAAACAATAATTGTACAATTAGCCAAGCTCAAAGGTGAGCACATTCAGTAACCTTGGCATGTTTAAAGGACAAATTATTCAGTGGAAAAACACATACCTTTTTCTTCCTCCTCCTCCTCTTCTTCCTCTTCTTCATCTTCATCGCTTTCCTCAGCTTTGTTTTCAGCTTCAGGTTGTTTCTCATCTGCTTTTTCAGATGACATTGTATCTTCTTTTGAGGAAACAACAGAAGACATGGTGTATAGCTCTGTAAAAAGCAGTCAGGGAAACCATCACCAATACAGAATCATACGATGGTTTAGGTTAGAAAGGACCTTAAAGATCATTAAGTTCCAACCCCCTTGCCATGGGCAGGGACACCTCCCACTAGAGCAGGTTGCTCAAAGCTCCATCCAGCCTGGCCTTGAACACTTCCAGGGATGGGGCATCCACAACTTCCCTGGGCAACCCCTTCCAGTTCCTCACCACCCTCACAGTAAATAATTTCTTCCTGATATCTAGTCTAAATCTCCCCCTCTTTCAGTTTAAAACTATTGCCCCTCATCCTATTGCTACACACCCTGATAAAGAATCACTCCCTAGCTTTCTTGTAGGCTCTCTTCAGATACTGGAAGGCTGCTCTAAGGTCTCCCCAGATTCTTCTGCTCTCCAGGCTGAACAACTCCAACTCTGTCAGCCTGTCTTCACACAAGAGGTGCTCCAACCCTCTGATCATCTTTGTGTCCCTACTCTGGACCAGATACAAGTCCAGGTCCTGTTCGTAATACTACACATGAAAAATACAGGAAACTTGCTTTTTTAAAAAAACCTTGTTGGACAGTAGAAGCAATGTCATAGTCTCATATGGTGATTGTTTACATTCTTTAAGACACTGAAGTATTCTGCATACAAACAATACATAAAAATTTTCAAGAGTTGCTATCCATTCTGCAACTAGCCTGGTTAAGAACAGTTTAAAAGGCTATCAATTCTTTCCACATGCAAGTCTTCAAGCTTGCTTTGTGAAGCATGTGGAAACACCCACTCAAGGCAGCCGATGGTGTTATCTCTGAAGAACTGTAACGTTTTAAGATATCACAATTTTAGTGCACCATATTATCAACTTATTAGCTGTTTCTGATCACAGTTAACTATGCATACAAGTTTCCAAGGGAGTTAAACAAACTACAAATTTAGATGTGGAATGAGAACAGAAAAATAAAAAATAAGAGTGATAAACAAAGAACTCAAATAGCCATGACATCTTAGGGCTTAAAAATGCTTTTTTGGTTTTAATCTGCAAATGTACAGCAAAAGAAGAATAAATGCTTCATGGTTAGCATATTCAAGATGAGTCTTTTCTTCATATTTGAACTTAAATGTTAACTTTAAAATATCTCACTTTGGCAAATCCTATTTCCTTAATGGCAGAGAATGCCTATCCAAACATGGGAAGATAACTGTCATTTTAACTATTCATTTAAAAAAAAAAATCTAGCTTTCAAAGTCTTTAATTGTTTACAAATCTAGAACAAAATACAGAATGAGTTGCATAAGCCCTTGTAGAAAAAATATTTAGTGTGATTTACCATTATATTTTTCCTATATTAAAGCCAATACTGTCTGCAAGAGAACAGACTCAACAAACAACAATGAAACCAACTCCTTATATGCAACATTAGCAGGTGTCAGAGAATAGCAACGCTCCGAACAACGAATAACATGAGTTACATTAATACTAGTAAGGAGAAAAATAAAGTTCACTCCTCTTTGTTAAGTCACTGGGGGGTAGGGGGGAGGGGAGAACTGAAATACCTTCAGGGTATTACTACCAGAATTTCACTTGACACAAAAACGTAATCCGACTGTTGAACGATATTACTTTCTGTAATTGCAGTATTACTTGTCCGCACAAGTGAAATAAACAAGCGAAGTACTACCTGCTGACTTTCCTTCCCCTTTCAATAGGGGACGAGGAAAATAAGACTTCCAAGCTTGTCGCCAAGCTTGTCCCAAGGTATTGGGATCCACCTTTAGGAACGCTGCAGCGGGGGGCATTTTCAGCCGGAAAATGGTATCTCTGAAGCCGCCGCGATACCCGTGCACAACATCACCTCCCACCCCCTCCCCGGACTCTTCGGACAGTGACTCGCCACCTGTCCCCTTCCCGACGTGCGAGCTGGAGACCGGGAAAAGCGATGACAATATACGGCGCCCGGAGGAGGCGGCGGCCGAGAAGGACGTTAGGGACGGCAGCGAGCGCCATCCTCCTCCCCGAACCAGCAGGTAACGAGACCGTTCCACCTCCCCGCCGCCGCCGGGCCGGACAGAGCGCCCGAGAGATACCACAGGAGGAAGACACTGCGCGCCGCCCCGCGGAAGCCTGGCAGGGAGGCGGCCTCCACGGCTCGGTGACAAGCGGCCCCCCCACACGGTGCCCTCGCGGTAGCTCCGTTTCATTTCCCCTCGTCACCTGCCTCACTGAGGCGACCGACCGACCACAGCGAGGCGGGAGCGCCCTCTCCGGCGCCGTTACGGCCATGGCGGCAGGACCCACCTCAGCTCAGCTCCAGCCCCGGCCCCGGCTTCTAGCTCCTTCCTCGGGCGCGGCCGCAGCACCAACAACTGGAGGCGATAGTTACCGGAGGAAGGGGGAGAAGGGAAGGAAGACGAGAGGAGGGGAACGGGGCGGCAACACACAGAAAAAACGAAGGGCAGAAACACCGTCCCGCCGATCGGTCACTCTCTTGACTCTCTCCCCGGAATCAACAAGGTTTTCAAAATGGCGGGTTGGCGGGCGGGGAGAAGGAAGCGGGAAGGCGGCGGCCAATCACGCGCCCGCAGCCCGGCCGGCGCGGGGAGGAGGGCGTGCGCGCGCAAGGGCCGGTTGTGGCCGAGTGTGCGGATGCGCGTGACGTGCGCCCGCCCGGCCAGCGCCGCCTTGCGGTGACGTCAGGACGTTGCCTCCACCGAAGAGGAGGGGTGAGGGAGAACGGGGCGTGTGGCGGGTCGTCCCGCCGCCACTGGCGTTTTGTGCGGTGGTGGGTCCTCGCAGCCTTCTCCGCCCGACTCCCGTGGTACCGTGCAGGGGCGGGAAGGGCTTCGTGGTCCCGCTTGACCCTAACGGGGCGGCGGCCACGGTGTGGACAGGTTGGGGAGCGTGTTACGGCCAACGGCGGAAAAGCGGCCGTTGAGGTAGGAGCCGGGGCTAAAGAGCGAGGCCTTCTCCTTACCCGCTGCAAAATGTCGCGGGCGGCTCCTGAAAGAGCAAGGGTCCCGTCCCGCTCCCCGCGCTGTAGCCTGCCAGGGCTTTAGTCCTGAAAGCAGAGAGGAGGCCTGTCTTGGGCTTAAGGTGCCGTCAGCAGCATTCGGGAGCGCTCAAAAAACGCGCTGGAGAAAGAAGTACCCCGAACTAGCCAGTGCCAGTAGCGGTCTCCAAGCCACACCGTACTCCGTACTGAGAGCAGCTCTTTGGCTGGTGTGTGAGTAGCAGTGGGCAGGTGGCTCTGACTGTGGGAGGGACCAGGTCAAGGAGGGAGAGGAAGCGAGCAAGACGTTACACTGATGTGAATTGATAATTACAGGCACGTGTAAAGCGTAGTCATGTAGAATTGGTAATAAAGCTGGGATATACACGTAATGTAAACACTACAAAATAATAGAGTCTGGGATAGGAAAATATTATAACTCATATACTGTGTACGATAAAGAAAGACTGAGGACTTGCCTCAGACTTTCACCTCCCAATTTAGGCAATGGAGACACAGATTCCTTTTCCTAAAGTTTTTAAAGCTGGCATAATCACAGATGGTAGTGGTCTTAACAAGGAAAAAATGTAAATTATTTACCAACAATACACAATTAGACAAGCCTGAAGTTAACACACAATAAGGAGACAAAAATATCTTATCATTAAGCCATGGGCTAGACAAATGGCACAAGACAGATGTTTGAAGACAATAGAGTACTTCCTATAAGATGAATTGGTTTGGATTGGTTCAGAATCGTGGCAGAAGACATCCAAAGGCTGTGCTTCAGGTTGTTAAGATAAATTATACTGTCTCTTTTGTAAAGAGGGATGTGTTTACCCAAGAGATGATTTACCTAATTAAACTACCTATGTTAATGTCCTACACATACCACGGTAGAGTTGCATCTTGAGGAGAAATAGAAGATAATGGCTTCATTGATCCTTTCAGTAAAGACATCACTTTAGTAGCAGGCAGGTCCTCAAGCACAGATTGAATTCAGTATTTTAGGAACCGATAACACTCAATGCAGGTAAATTGTGTTTTGTCACAGATTTCTTCTGGCAGACCTTCAACAGTTATGATAATTAGCTTTTCCTTGTTCTGTTTTTTGAAACTTTCTCTGCCTTTCATAGTATCTTTTTGACTTACGACTTTATGGAGTAGTTTCAATATGCTGCTCACAGTTTCATAATTGGTTGTTGCATGTCCCAGACAAGACTGAAACAATGTGGATTAAAAAGACTTTTAGAAAAAATCTACAAGGCCAGAATTTGGGAGAAGAAGAGGGCAAATTTGGAAGAAAAGAATTTCAGATGTGTTAAAGGAAACTTGGGAAATTCAAGAGAAGAGATCAGAACTGATTTACCTTCTTGTTTCTACTGTGAATAAAAATGTTTGTTCTCAGTACACTGCTTTGGGATGCTTCACTGTATTGACACTTGTATATTGCTGCCTTTTCTCCACTCAACCTGATGAAGTTCATGATACAGTTTCAGCTGAGAGCTGAAAGACCTGAATGAGATAATAACATTGGTATAAAATGTTAGCATACACATCTAAGGTGTTTACAAAGTGTAGTGAAAGGTACTAAATACAACTTAAACCCCTTGGTTTTGGAAGAAGAATAAATTGGAAAGGGATAAGTGATTCTAAGAGCTTTTTTAGAGTTAATTCAAGAGCTGCTTACACTGTAGCCTGGTCTTATTCAATCATGGAGAGGCTGCTTTCCTACTGCCATAGTCCCAACATTAGGGACACTCTCTTAGTTTTGACAGCTAGCTCCATCTGCAAACACCAGTTCCGTAAAACAATTATCCTGCAGGTACCTTGGCTTCGCTTTTAGATATCCAAGGGTATGTTTCTTAGACGTAGTAACTCAATAGAATTAAATGGTGAAAAATGGTTTGAAGATGCTGTAAAAAGGAGAAGTTGGCATGTTTGAAGGTATGTTACAAGCTTGTATTGTATTCTCGAGTGCAGCAGGCAGTGCTCGTTTAAACATGGTTACCAGTGTCTGTTAATTAATGTAAACAGCTCTTTTTCGTTACTTCAGAGCAGGTTGTGTTAGCAAGCCACATTGATTGGCTTTCAGTATAGAGCATACAGCACTTTTGGAGAAGCTTTTGGGAATGGAAGTGCAGGCTTCACAGAGTGTACAAAGTCCCCCAGGCTTGCCTTTATTTTGTTTCCAAAGGGACTGGTGACTGCAGTGTCCTGCTGTCAATGCAGAAAGTAGCAAGTCTGCTGTGGGCAAAATTAGAGAAAAGGTCATCTGTAGATTGCAGAGAAAGTGCCCTGCAACAAAGTGAGTACTCAGTAACTCTCAGGAGGAATTTTATCCACAGTGAAAAATACCACAGCAATACATTTATGGGATGCTACTTTTCAATAACATAGGAGCTGTTGCTTTGTGTCCTTGTAGGAGTTACATAAATATACATACACACTTCAGTTCTGCTGTAACAGTCATGTGACTACTTAGTTCCTAGAAAGGTCAAATTGACTTGTCTATTAAATGCTGAGAAAAGTCCTGCGTAAATGCCAAGTACATCTTTATTAACATCAGTGGCATGTTTCAAAAGCATGGGTTTTGAATCCAAGGATTATATAGTTGCTCCTGAAAGCAGGAATCTAAATCTGAACAGATAATTGAGCTAATTAACACTATTTACAAGACAAGAGAAACTTGAAAACTATTTGAGCAGTATACAATTAAGTTATGATGTGATTAATAACATATCCTGAGTATTTCCAAGTGTTCACTGCATATTTGTGCAAGGTATTTTACCTTTGTTGACTGATATGAATACCTGATTTGCAAAGCCTTTCCTAAGGAGGTCTTGCTTACTTCTGACATCCTGCATTCCCCTTTTCATTCCCTGTCCAAGTGTTTTAGGATTAGCAGGGTGTTGCATCATCCCTGTTCGTCACCTGCTTCTTACCCTTAAGAAGCTTAAAGAGTTGTCCTTGTAAATACAAATCCTTGCAAACATGAAATGAGTAATTGATATCAATTGATCTAAGCAGCTTCACTACGCTTTAGAAATCTCTTCATGGGCCAGGCTTCGGGGTAAATGTATGCAAAGATTCCACAGAGCTGTAAAGTACTAAGAAACGTCAGAGGTAGGCAATGAATGAAAACTATATAAAGTCACAGTTTCTCTCCGCGTGCCAATGACAGCACCGTACTCTGTCAGACTGAGCTCTGTGGTGGGGTGTCTGTTAACCTCCCAGTTACCGTCATTCTTACTCTGCAGGGCTTGAAAATTACTGCTTTGTGTGTGTTTAATAATGTCTGCAACTGTATGCTCAGTCAAAGCATGCCTGGCTGGTGTATCTCCCATGAAGTATTTAGATCTAGTGCTAGACCTAGTATTTTAGATCTACCAGTAGAGCCCGGGAACTCTGAAGGGCTGGCACATAGCTCTTGCGGGCGGTAGCCCCATGAGCTCTGCTCTTCATCCCGAAGTTAGGGGTGGGCTTTCACCTCGAGGTCCCACAGGCCCCTCAGCGTTGGAGAACTGTTATCAGGACGGCTTCCCTCATGAAGGACAGAAGCCGACCTGCAGTGAGTGCTCACCCGGTTACTGGCCTCCCGCTACTTTTGAGAGAGTTTTGCCATGAATAGCGGGTGTTTGTGCCAGGTACCTATGTAAATGTTATGTAACTCACACGTGCCCTCGAGAAACACTGTCAATTCATGGAGGCTTTAAGGATTTGAGTCTGGAAATTTCTACTCCACAGGTCTATAGGTTTTGGTACAGTTGGGATTTTACAATGATACATTTTAAAAGTCCTTGTAAATGGAAGGCATTTCCAAGGGTATCGCTCTTTTGCAGCAGGACAAGTTTGCACTTAGTTCATCATCAAGTTGAGCTACAAAGTGAAACGGGTGTTTCTCCTCAGGCATTGCATGTAGTTAGCGGCAACCTGTGTTTAAAACAAAACAGCGGAGCAACCAACAAAAAAACTGGAGAGGGGAAAAAAAGAAAACTTTGTAGCTTTCTAATAATTTATTGGTGATAATTTGTCGACATGACATGGTATAACGTGACGTTTTCCGGGGTGAGATTCCTCCCCAGCCCCCCGGTAGCCGTGGGGCTCTCCCGGCACGAGCCAGGCCACCCAAACGTCAGATGAATTTGCCCTTCGTAAGAGGCGGCAGCGGCACCAGCGCCGCCCGCAGTTGCCCGCCCGGGTCAAGCGGCGGGGCTACCCCCCCACCCCCCCCGCCCTCGGCTCTGTCCCGGGCCGCCGCTTCCTCCTCCCGCAGCGGCGGGGCGGTCGCGCAGGGGGCCCCAGCGCCCCGCTCTCGCCGGCAGATGCGTGACGGGGAGGAGACGCCAGCACGGACAGGGGGTTGGCAGCAGCTCCCCTGGCCGCCTTGCCGGCTGTTACCGCCCCCGCTGTCCCACCCGCACCGCATCCAGGAGAAAACCGGGCAAAGGTAGGGAACGGCGTGTGGCTGCCGAAACTGGGCGTGCGAGCCTGCCCGCCCGGGGTCGTCCCTGGGCACCTGCGGGAGAGAGAGAGGGAGGGAGATAGCTGAGCCCCCTTGTCCCAAGCCTGACAGACGGGCTTATCTGCCTCTCAGGTGAAGAGGGGGTGATTGCTGGCCCGGGTGTATGTGCGTTAATTGCGTTATCTTCTGCAAAAGAGGTGAGCTTTTCTCAGCTGTGAGACTTTCGTGCGGTTCCTCTCGACTCTGGGAGCTTGTGAATGCGGTTTTGCTCGATGATTTGCTCCAGGGCTAACACAGCGTGGCAATGTTAATCAGTCGGGGTTTCATTTTACATACTTACATGTAATAAGACTAATTAAGGTTGATTTTTTTTTTTTTTTTAGATAACATTCATTTAAGCATGTACTCGCTGTAGCTTTAACAGGCATTTTAAGGTATTTTCCACGTACGTTTTCTGTAGGTATGCTTTGCCATGTGTGCTGCAAATGCAACTCTACAAAAGCTTCTAAGCCTTGAAGAGACTACCACTGTGAACAACCTTCTCATTTTTTCTGATTTGAGCCCTTAATATTTATTCTGAAATACATACTGGACATAGAAGCAAATACTAATGTCTCCAAGTATTTACAGTCTGTATTTGAAACAATTACATTTGTTATATAGGAAAAAGAAATTCCAGCTCAAGTTCTTTAAAGGTTTATACATCTGCATGTTATATTCAAGTTACTTTAAAACTCCAGGTTCTGCCATGTGAATTCTGTAAATTGAATCATGTCTTATTTATAAATGAATGGAATTTCGCACTGAAAATATTTGTGGCATATTAAAGCAATATCCGTGGCCTGGCTTAGACTAACAAAATCCAGAAAGTTCAGCATGGAAGCAAAGCACTTATCCTCATTTCACCTTTGTATGCTGGGTTTCGAGACACTTCTTCTCACAAATTATGTGGTTATTCATTGTTTGACCCTTCCAGGGCTTTAGGTTTAGTGAAGTGAGTAGATGCCGGGTGGTCAAGTTCTGCTCACAATTACTTGAGACTTTATGCCATGGTAATTCTACTTGTTTCAGAGCTGTTATTCTAGATTTTCCTGACTGTAACTGGATACTGAATTTGTTCAATAGCTTCTGTCATATTTTGTGAATTTTCTTGCTCAAGCTGGGCTTATAATACAGGATTTGGATGTGAACTGGGTAATGTACAATTTAACTGATTTTCCTCTTTAATGGGACTTGCAGAACTGGAAATATAGATGTAACACATGTTTTTAGTAGAGGCAAGAAACCACTGCTATTTTGAGTGACTAAAAGCTGTAAGTATTCAGTTCTAATGACCTTTTAGTGGAAATTCTGTTATGACATAACTAAAAGCTTTAGGGAAACTATTTTATATGTATACACATAAATAGCCTTACAAAGTCAAGATGAGAAAGATTTCTAAAGCTAAAAAAAAGTCTTAAAGAATTCCAGCAATGACATTCTGAAATAGAGACAAATCTAGGAAGCTCTCATTTTCCTCTCTGTGGCTGGACCTCAGAGGCTTCACAGACTTCTGCATCTAGCTTACTCTTAGTGTGAGGTGGATTCCACCACTGTCTAGGACCCCAAGGGAAGTTGCAGGAGGCCTGTGGAGTGCTGCAGGGGTTTAGCAGGGGATGGAAGATATACTGTTTCATTAAGTCAGGTTCTACGTTTGAGTCTATGTTAATGCATCTTTAGGGGGCATTTAAGTAAAGTTTTCTTGCACTGTAAGAATCTGGAAAGACCTATTTTAAATTATTAAAGTCTATAGAGGGAAAAAAGCATATTTTTTTTTTTTATTATTATACAGCAATTATATCCAAGTAGGTGTCATTATGAATGGATTGGCAAAAGCTTACTTAAATATTATCACACTACTTTTAAGTGGAAACAAATTTGATAATGCTTATTTGAAGTATCGCTTTTGATAGCAGTGTCCTTGTTTTGGAGAAAATACATGGTTTAAGGCCTAATTTTGCATGTGAGGCTCAAAGAACTGTTTGTCATATTAAAGGAAAAGTTAAGTATTCTGAAGTCTGCTGATACACAGCCTAATCTAAATGTTATACAAGGGTAAAAACTCTGTAATTGTCAATTCTGTCACTACATTTCTTCACTAGGTTTATTTTTCATATTTCCAAGCAAGTTTCAGTTGATTCCCCTCATTTTAACTTCTGAGCAATATTGATTTGCACTGACGTCCACGCATTACATAATTCCAAGAGGTATCCATATGCAATACTGATTAAGAAGAAGTGCAAAAGGGAGAATACATTGGGATTTGAGAGGACTGAATCACTCACCACTTCTGCCAATGTATGTAGCTGGCTGAAGAAGCTCATAATTTTGAACTGTGCCATTATATGTGTTCAGATGATGTGGAAAGGTTTGAAAGCTGTGAAACTCGTCATTCCTGACTAGCAGCTGTGGACGAGATGATACAAATTTCTTCCTTACGAGAGGTTAAAATAAAGACTGTACCTTGGTAATTACCAGATAAAGCAATCTGGCTTGCAGGAGGTGTAATAGGTAAGAGAAAAGTCCACCTGATGTCTCAACATGAGGAAGACTTCTCTCACAACAAGCTGGAGTGAAATTCAAGGGCATTCAGTACTCTGACATGGTGTAAAAGAACAAAGATGCTGGCATAGGAGCAATCAGAGACGCTGCCATGCAAAAGGGGAGGAGGTAGATATTTACTGGGAAGGCTGCAGTCAGCTCTGCAGAATTGTAGTTCTCCCTAATTTTATTCCTAGGACCTCAGCCATTCTTTGTGAAGGAAGACAGGGATTTAAACTCCTTGATCTAGAACAGCTGCTCAACCTTTTTTCGTTTTCTATACAGAACAGAAGCTTATAGTTGCAAACTTTATCGGTCCTTTAAACAGACTTTTAGATATTTCAGTTTTTTTCTCATGACCGTAACAGATTTTGAAAGCTTCCTAATACAAAGTGTATTTACACATGTTGATGAATTTTAGAAATCATTTGCTCAAGATTTGAGTGTGTTTTACCAAATTATTAATTGTTTAAGTGTTTATCTTTGAAAAATTGGAAACACTATTTGAGTATGAATCTAGAAGACAGGTTTCCTGTCCTGTCTATGCATCTAGTAGTTACCTCCTCTATCATCAAAGACAAATCAGTGAATCTTTCTGTATCTGAGTTTTGTAGATATAATACAGAGAAAATAAGTTTGAAGCTTGCTCAAAAGAATAAAACACCGTGATACCTAGTGAACTGAAGCTATCTAAGTCCTTAAAATGTTTACTGGAATTGTATGTAGTTTTTTCGGTAATTCCAATAAAGTTGGGCTAAGCCTTCCTGTTCAAAATACCCAAATACAAGAATATCCACTTAGATGGAAATTAGTGCTTTCATTATTCTATTTATTTTGCAGTATCAAGTCGCTATTTTATTTGATGTAATTCTAAAAATGAGATTGCTCTGTAAAATACTTTGGTTATTGCACTGCCAGTACAAGTGAACATTATTGCAGGGATGTCACAGAAGGCAGAATTTGAGTACTCAATTGCCTAAGGGTGAGCGTTACCACTTCTGAAATGTGGATATTTCAAATAGACTTTTCAGGAATAACATCACATCTCAACCCACACGCATCTGTGGCTGGTTAGATAAGCTTTTTTGGAAAATTCACAGGCTAGCTAGTTAATAATCATCCCTGAGTTACATATATAACAGTGTGAATACTTAGTGACACAAGAGCTCATAAACTGATTGGAAACTTTTTTGTTTTTTCTTTGTCTCCCTTTTTCCTCTGGCCCACCCTCTTCAGTCTCATATACATGTTTTGTAAATAAATAAATTTCTATTAATGGAATTATCAATTAGTCTCTCTAACTGAAACAACCTCTAAGATGCCAAATGTGGGCTAGCTGCTTGAGTAGTCAGTTCTTGAATATTATTTTTTTCCATTTTATGACTTAGTAAAATGAGGAATAACATAGTTTGAAAATCATTTAATGGCAGAACTGGAAATTGCTACAAGTCTGCTGATTCCCATCCCTACTGCCTGGACAGTGGGGAGAAAAAAAAAGGAAATTTACAACATCTTTCCTAAAAATCAGTAGAAAAGAGTAAAGTAAACTGGTCAAACTGCATAGTCTCCCAGGACCCTTAATTGCTAACAAGGATAGCTTATCTGGAAATGGTTACGATACCCATTCTGACTCCTTCCCTGGTTTTGCTGTCTGTGGTGCAGCAGCGTTGCTCTGCTCTACAGCTTGATGCATTAAGGTGAAACACCAGTTTGTGCTGTGGGACAGAAACCCAAACATACATTGGATAAATATGTATCTAATACAAGACATCTCACTTATGACTTTTGCAGATATTCTCTGCAATGTTTGCAAACATGTATGTGTTTTATGATGCATGTTTTGCTGGCATGAAAAATGTGATAAAAATTATTTGCTTCAATTTCTGCAAGTGACTTTAGAACTTAACACTTTGCGTTTTTCAAGATTTCAGCAAATACCAACCAAACAACAGTTACTCTTGATGTTCTGTTGTCAGGGCAAAGGGGTGTTAGCGAGACTAAGGTATCCACAGGTCTGATGTCTCCTGTATCCTCATTCCATATGTTTAGGTACCTTGTAAGCAGATTTTAAGGAAGACCTTGAACTGCAAAATTAACTTTAAAAATGGTGTGGTTTTTTTTCAACATTTTGGTTAAGATGATGCTTTTGTTAGGCCTATGTTGAACAACTGTCTCACTTAAGTCTAATGAATGATCTTGTTACACAGAGAGCTGTATTGCTCCCAGCAATTTTAAAAGGATTTAAGAATTGGTACAATAGATCTTGGTTGTGTTCATGTTCTACAAAAGTTTTTTGTGTGTTTCAGATATTACTCTTTCCAACTTTTATAAAACCAATTTCATGAGATAGTTCAAACTGTTTTTCTGGTTACGGAACCCTTGTTGTTGCAGGTATTTGTTGTATTTCTTCAGCTTACAAGAAGGTGATACAGCATGTAAAATGTCAAAATAAATATCCTAGCTTCTCCAAGTAATTATTTTATACATAAACTGAAATGCTTTAATTTTGGCAAAAATGTTAACTGTTGAACTTGGCAAAAATCCTATGATTCTATGAAATTATCTGCTGCTTTTTGGAACAAAACATGCCTAGTTGTGTGGATAAAAGTGTTGCTGTGGGATAGAACACATTCTCAAGCTTTTTAAGTGTTTGTTCCTCATACTGAAGATGAATATGAAGATTAGTATATGAAAATCAGACAGAAGTAGAGAGCACACAGTATGATGCCTGTGCAGCTGAGGTTTTTTTTTTTTTTTTAATAAATTTTTATGTTCTTGTTATAATAGGTGGTAGTCTGTAGTGGCCTGCAAAACTGAAAGTTTCATAAGAATTTTCCTCATTGTCTTGTGTCTGAATGTTGTTCTTGCATACTCATAACTTAATGAAATACTGTCCTTTCCTGCTGAAATTTGTGTGTTTGGTTTTAGTCCAGAAGTTGACTTTCCTGGAAAGCTTATGGGAAAATCCTTTGCCTGGTTTTAATAAAAAAAAAAAAATATATGCTTTTCCAACCCAAGATGTAGCTGGGGAAAGAGGCAGCACAACTATATAATTTGACAGTTATAGCCTGGCCATTTCTCATTGCGTGTTTAATTACTTTGGAAATAAAAGATTGAACAAATATTTTAAAAATCTGGTGTCTGTTTCTGCTTTATTCTTAGTTGCTTCATGCTATTTTTGTGGGTTTTTTAAAGACTTGTGTTGCTGTGCTTTTAAACTGCTGTAAATTAGCATGAATTAACACATACTACACTTGCTGCTACCTTTGGTGGGTTAAGGCTTTCTTGGATTCTTACTTAGGCCTTAAGGGAAACGGTTATAGCCACTATGTAAAGCAGCTTTTATTATTGATGAGACTTGGACTTTTTGGTGGTGGATTGCAGCATTGATTACAAGATCCTTGATCACACATGAGCTCTGTAACCTGACCACTCTGGTAAGTTGGGAGAAGTAGTTGCCATTTACCTCTCAGAAATAGGTCCTGAAATCCCAAAGCTATAAATACCTGTGAGAGTGGTTACCTGATTTGCCTGCCCAAATACAGATGGCACATTCCCATACCTAAAGGTTTGTGCAGTTACGTGCAGGATTGTAGACTTTTATATGATGTAACACAGAGGTTTTAAAGCTTTATAGAAAATGTCAATATGTAATATTGTTAGATCTCCTTGTTCTAGAAAACTTCCTGTTTTGGTATTGAAAAATAAACATTGATCAAAATTAAGCAAATTTTTAATATTTAATAAAAGATGTGTCATGTCCTAAAGCCTGCTAAAATCCTTCCATTGTTTTAAAAAAGTCCTGAATTAAGCTACTCTGAGAAAAGCCTTTTTGCCCGCAGTAAATTGCAGGCTGATGTATCCCACTATTGAAGCCAGCTGGGGGAGGACACAGCTTGAGTGGCTCAATTGCAGAGGGCTTCTGTGTGTCACTTCTGACATGTCACTGGCAGTTCAGTTCGTAAGTTTAAGCCTCTGTCTAATAGGCTTTGCTGGGAGGGAAAACCAGTTCTGAAAAGTAAAGCAGGATCAAGCATTAACTAACTGTAGAGGTTAAGACTTACTGAAGACAATTGCCATGGCTGTCATCAAGAGTGGCAATTTAGTTAGGTCATGGCTATTTCTCCTTTAAAATGTGTAGGTTTGTAATTTTCCTTTTTTCTGGTGTGCTGAAGAGGTGACTTAACAAGGAAGAATTTGGTCTGCAGTCTGCATCAGAGTGATCAATCATACAGGGGTGGTATGATGCGTGGTTTTTCTCTCAGAAATCCGAGTGCTATTAGATTAAATCTGTTTTCTGTGTCTAATTGCCTGTGCAATTACCTCGTACAAAATGTGTTCACTTTGAGTTTTCATCTAAAGTTTTGCTTGTCTTTTCAGAGTAGTTTCTACTTTCAAACTATTTAAAAAAAAAAAAAAAAGTGACCTTACTTGGCACAGAAGGTCACGTATCTTGGCTTTCCATCTGGTTAAGTAATTCAGTTGAAAAATGAGCTAAGCAACAGAGCGATTTTTGTCATTTTTGTGAGCGCCTTACAAAAATACTTGCTTGAAATGCTTTCACTTCACACGTCTTCACAGCTACCTTCCTGCCCAGTGCTAAACACAGCCCTCTGTCTTCACAGCATTTTGTGCCTCAGAAAAAATGAATAGCAGTCTCTGGGCTTGCATACATGGGAACATTAAGAAAAAATATTCCAAATTAACTCCATGGACATTCTGAAGTATTAATTTGGGCTGACTTCAAAAGTGTGTTAATTAAATCCCATTCGAATCTGTTATGGATACTTTTATTTGGAAGTGACTTTTGTTTGTTTAGCTGACTTCTAAAATAAACAAGAGCGTTTTACACATCTTTAAGCTCCATTTATGGTTTAACTAATACATTTTAAAAGCTTATTCAAATTAATCTTCCGTAAGTTTCTGACAAATAAACCTTGCTAAGTTTTGGTCTAGTTTTAGGCTTCTGGACAAAGAGTGGCAGAACAACACGTATGCTTGCTGCGCAGCCAGGGTAGTTCACAAACGGGACATTGCCCAAATTCACGTTCAGAGAAAGCAAATACAATGGACTGTGAACCGGGGCGTCACGAGGTCCAGCCAGATGGCTTACTGTGCCACAGCAAGGGCCACCTTTGGCAGAGGGTGAGGCAAGTAGCAAAAGGGGCAACGTCTGCAGTGTTCCCCGACACCTTCAGTTGCAGGATTTGGCAGGGCTGAGCAGGGTGAGCAGCACGAGCGTCACTCTGTAAATGAGCTCTCTGTCTCCAAACTGTGAAGTGGGACTGTGCTGCAAAAACAGAAGGCATTAAGTTAAACTGTTTAGGTTTTTTTGGTTTGTTTGTTTTTCAAAATATTTTCTATTTTCCTCATACTGAACCATGTCTTCCCAGCAGTGGAATAAGGCAGGATGTACACAACATCCATTGCTCCACACTGGCTCCTGTTATGGGTATGGAATATTCTTGTTGAATGAGAAATAGTTCATTATCTGGGAGTGTTTAACTCATTGCCTGTGGAAGGAGTTACTGAGCGTTTGAGTTTGCACTGAAAATTCATACTCTCAATTAATACAGATCAGCAACTTCGGGTAGATAAGCTGCAAGAGTTCTTATTCATTCACACAAGGACACGTATCCTTGAATGCCTTTCCATACTCTTCCATCATACAAAAGTCTGCTTTTCATGTTGTGGACATCCCTTATGCCAAAGACATTTATGTAGAGTCCACACATCCTGCAGAAACTCTGTGCAAGAGGAAATTTTGAATGCAGCTAGTGGTGGGATAAGGCTCTCTTCTCTTGAATTGCAGTTAAATTCTGTACAGACTGATTTGGATTAACGTACAGAATCTTTCTCATTTATGTTGCTCTGGCCAGGAACGCTGACTCCTTTTAAAACTTAGTGTGTAGTAATGCATATTAAACTTCTTTGTAACCTTTAAATAGTTACACATCACTTTCTTCTCCTGTAACTTAGTCTCAATAAGCTGGAATTTTCCTGGTAGTAACCTGCAAAAAATATGCTCCCTTAAACATTCCTGATGCTTCCCAAACTAAATACTTGCTTTTGACTAACAAAATGTATCACATTCTTTGGCATGGGCTCTGCTCCTGACCTCAGGAAAACAGTCTCATAAATGAATTCAAACAGTTCAGAGCAGTTGGAAACAGCTTTTTTTGAAAGTGCTACTGGGTGTCGGTTTCTACTTTCTTCTGAGGATACCTGGTTTCTTGCCTGGAGTTCTTCTGTCAAGGCTATTGTAAGTATTGTTCACAGACTTGTAAACATTTATATTCTGTCTTTTGCTCATGTAAATGAAATGTCTCATCCTTACAGCATATTAGGACTTTCAAAACTTAATTTTTTCTAATGTATTTTTTTCCCTACTTGCATTCTGGCTCTGCTTTCGCAGAGCTGAGAACTGACCCATTTTGCTCTTCTGCGTTGCATTTTATTCTGGCAAATATTGTACAGTAGCTAAGCTTGTATGTATTTGTTCATATCAATTGGTGTTTTCACATGCGTTTGAAAAATCAAAGAAAATCAAGTGTTTTAGGATATTTTAAAATGCAAATGTATAGGTTATTTAAAAAATTAATTAACTGATGTTCATTTATAGCTAATGAGGAGAGGAGTGAAGGAACAAATGCTGCATGTACAGTTATTGTACATTCAAATGGCAATAGGTTTCCAGATGTTTCCAGTGTACAATAACAACAGGGTGAGAAGAAAAAAACAGATAAAGTAGAATTATTTGGTTTACTTAGTAATTAGTAATAGGTCTAGGAAAAAAATAGATACAGAGAAATAAAATATTTTATTTAGCAAATAGTAATTGACTAGGAAGAGAACTATTTCTTCAGTGTGGTGCTGCCTTAGTGGGACCACTCAGCTTTATTATTCATTAAACTGTCAGAAGAAAAAGAAGAATATGAAATGGTCTCCGCAGAGTAGAAGGATGCAGAAACCCTAAACCTCACTAAAACACAGGAAAGCTTCACTTCTGCCTGGGTGTTCGCCCATCGCAGTGGGGACTGGGTCAGGTTTGCAGAGAGCGAAGGCGCTGGTCTGTGCCCGTTGGCCTCGTGAGGTGGATCTCTGCCCCTTCCATTGGGGGAATCCCACTTGTCCTCGGTTTCGCATTGAAGCCCGTTATGCCTGTGCTTCTGCTGGAGGGGGTGACCCTGTCCCCACCCTGTGTTGCTGCCTTCTTTTGTGCTACTGCTAGCATTCGTTTATGAGATGATTAGCTGGATAATAGACATGGTCCATTTGGAAAGGAATCAGGTTTTTTGTGGTTGTAGGATTAAGGCTCTGATCAGCTCCCAGACCCTGCAGGTCATCTGCCTACACCAGTGCTGTTCTGGCACAAGTGAGATGCCTGTACCTTCTTTTTCTGGGGGAGGGCAACATAAAATTAGGTCAGTTTTAGCTGAGAACTATGCTCTCTGATTGTGTGGCTGGACATGATGCTGTCTGGTACAATTGCAGCTCCTGGAAAAAGAAGTAAATTTCTCTTGCATTTCTTCATACACTTCCTCTGTTCTTTGGACAAGAGAAGTCTGATGGAAAACTGTCCTTTCTTTTTTGGAGGCTAGCAGAAGTCTGACTGAGTTTTCCATCAGATGTGCTTGCTGGACTGTCTTACTTGTGGCTGTGCGGTTATTAGATCTGGTGGAGAGGAAGCTAAGGAAGGGAGGGTTGAGGGGAAGGAGCCAAACGGGAGCTCTTCTTTCAGGGAAAGCCCACAGTTGCACTAGATTGTAAGATTCTGGAGACACTGTATTACATCACTTCTAAATATTTAAAACAATAAATTACAGCGTGAGTACAGTTTCAGTTCAGTGGTGCTTTTCTTTCTTTCCTCACAGTTCTAATTACTTGGTTTTGAATCAACAAGTTTTCTTTGACACAAAGGGAGGATGTAGTAAGAATCAGAAATACCTTGTTACTAACAAAGCAAAATACTGTGTGTGTAGCTTTTAATTCTTTTGAATACATCTGGGTTTTTAGCTCTGTTTTCTTTTTTTTTTTTNAGCTTTTTTTTTTTTTTTTTTTTTTTTTTTTTTTTTTGTATGTCTGTAAAGTCAGTCTTAATCATGGGATTTTGCAGTATCTGCAGTATCCACAGAGGTAAACTTACTTGGTAGGCTTAAAATCAAATGTACAGTAGTATGTATAATAGGTCTACATTTTATTTATTGAATAAAACATTAGATTTTGACACACAGTAAAAGTGAACATATTAGAATTGTAATTTATTTTATTTTGATATTAAAAATGTCTCCTAAAAATTTGGACTTACACTTAGTAGTTTTGGCATGTGAATACCTTTATTTTATGTTGTAGATGACTCAGATTCCCACCAGCCTGCTGAGTCTGTTAATCAGCAAAAGCTATAAAAGGCAGGCATTTAAAAAAGTCATAGGCTGTGCAGCGTGCCCTTCAGCTCTGATTACATGCTCATTAGATCCTAGAACCCTCATCTGGTTGGTGTCCTGGTTCCCTGTCCTCAGAAGACACATGCAAGTGCTGCATTGTCCTGAGTTGCTTCCTAGGAATTAAGGGAGCTGTGATGGTTCTCTTGTCTTACCTCAGCTCAGCGAATCCCACTAGTGTATGAGGGTGCACAGGAATGAATGAAAGCGCAGGTTTCAGGAAGAAGATGGACTGGTATGATGTATGGAGTGACTGAGAGCATGAATAGTATAGATAGAAGATTGTGATTAATGACTGAATAAAACCATATGTTTTCATAATGTTATTTAAAGATCAGGGATTTCTGTGCCAAGTATTGCTTGTCATGTCATATATTGCCATGAGGGACAGCGCTCTAAATGCAAGGAATTAAAGCTGCATTTGTCTGAAGTCTGTGAGCAGCTGCTGGCAGACCCTGGATGTGTGTGTGCTCAGAACAGCGCTGCTGGACCAGGAGGGCAGCCCACTGCTTAGAGGTGGGCATCTGCCTCTGCAGGTCCAAGATTTTGGCTGCCAGTTTCTGGTGGTTTACTATTATTATCTGCTCTGAAGGACTGAATTTTAATATCACCTGCATCACTCTAATTTCATATCATCCCGACAGTTTACTGTGTGAGGTCTGTGAAGGACTAGTGGCTGCTGGCTTTAAAGCTTCCATGACTAGAAGTGAACATTGTGTACCAGGTTTTGTGTACTACAAACTCGTTTTGCCAGGCAGGTGGCAGTAGCATATACTGCCATCGTGCAGCAGGTTCCAGCTTTGGTCTGCGTTGCACTTGAATTTGAAGTAGCTTCAGTTTCACCTGGGAGTTCAGTTCACATATGCTCTTATAAAAAGACCTGGCTTTACATGAAACAGTTTTAAAATATGGAATGTCTGACTTTCTTTCAACACGTTTCAGGTAAAATGATTGTGGGTAAGTATTGAAAACTCCTCTTCTTTTGGCATGTCAGATTTTAGGGACATTTGAAGAGATCAATGTAAAATCTTATGAGCTCCATAAACCTTTTTGATTGCAGAAGGAAAATGCATGGATTTCTGAAAGATCTCTTGAGAATGAAAAGGAAAAATACGCTATCGATCACAGACTGGTGTATGAAATAGAAAGTATGAAGTTACAGTGTGCCCAGGTGGCCAAGAAGGCCAATAGCATCCTGACTTGTATTAGAAATAATGTAGCCATCAGGGCTGGAGAAGCGATTGTACCTCTGTACTCTGCTCTTGTGAGGCCATACCTTGAGTACTGTGTTCAGTTTTGGACCTCTGGCTACAGGAAGAACATTAAGGTACTGAAACCTGTTCAGAGAAGGGCAACGAAGCTGGTGAGGGGTCTAGAGCACAAGTCTTATGAGGAGCAGCTGAGGGAACTGGTGGTGTTTAGCTTCGAAAAAAGGAGGCTGAAGGGAGACCTTATCGCTGTCTACAACTACCTGAAAGGAGGTTGTAGTGAGGTGGGGGTTGGTCTCTTCTCCCAAGTAATGACTGATAAGAGGAAAATGGTCTTAAGTTGTTTCAGGCGACCTTTAGATGGCATATTAGGAAAATCTTCTTCACTGAAAGGGCTGTTGTGCATTGAAATGAGTTGCACAGGGAAGTGCTTGAATTGCCATCCCTGGAGGTATTTAAAGTACGTATAGATGTGTTGCTTAGGGACATGGTTTAGTGGTGGACTTGGCAGTGCTCGGGTACCCGTTGGACTTGATGATCTTAACGACCTTTTCTAACCAAACCGAGTCTATGATTCTATAGATCTTGAAATTTTTTGTGTTCAATGTACTTTCAAAAGAGAATGGCAGAAGTACTTGTAAACTTGTTTAACTACAGAATTACAGTTCTTTTTAAAGCATTTGCAGAAGATGCATATTCTTGCTACAGTATTCAGATGAAGAAAAATATACTTGTTTCCTTGAGTTGCCCTCTGCAGAGTCACCTCTCAACAGGGATCTGTAGTGCATGTATTTTTTTTTTTTTTTACTTTTTCTTTTTTTAAAGAGGGAGAGGAAAAGATACTGAATAAATGGTGTCTTTCTCAAGGGATAGACTAGTTGGTAGTTTTGGGCTATGTCAGGGTGAAAATGAAACCTTGTGGTTTTGACAATTGATTTGATAGCAGCTGTCAAACATGATTTTGAGTCATAGGAAGTATTTGAAAATGTTCCTCCTGTCCAGTAATGGTGTGCTCAGATAATTCTTGACCTTGGAAATTATTGCTTGTTTTCTCAAAATATTCTTCTGGCATCTATAGTCTCTGTGAAGTAGTACCAGTAGGGTTCTTTAAAATTAATCTATATTATCGTTAATATAATAAAACAATCCAATCCCCTGTGTCAGACCATCATAATTAATTTGATCTAGTGTCAGTCTGCTTGTTTTCATGCTGCTTTTTCATTTCTAATAGAGGTTACTGGAAGAGGGAAATCATAACAGGACACTGAGAATATAACTAATTTACATGGAAAAATATAGTAATAGTAAAGCAGCAGTGAATTTCCTTTGGGAGAACAAGGTTTTGTTCTGTGGTACTGTTGTTCTTCATAAAATCATGTGTGCTTTGACCTTGTGGTTAATGACCTCAATTGAATAATTTCGTAGACCTAAAATCACTACAGGATTTTATGTATTTTCCTTTTGCTTATTATCCCTTGATAATTTTATTGATACTGATGGGAAACATAAATTTAATTTACATTTAGATAAACTGACTTGTGCTAATGCTAGGAAGTTATAAACAGTTCTAAAGCTCTCATACAAACGCTGTATAACTGAGGTCAGTGAACCAACATTTTCATTCCATATTTAAAATAATTCATGCTTTTTGCTTACACTGATTGCAACACAAAAATATAACTTCAAATCCCTGAAGTCAGAATCTTGTAAATAAACATGTGGGAGCTAAGACTGTGTCACTTATTCTGTATTATTCCTAATGGAAGAGTAAGCAAGTAGTTACTAAACAGCTTTTCGTATGTTTAAGTTGCCTAATAGAGCCTTAGGCAAAGGCTGTTGTTATGCTTCATAAACCCATTATTTTAGCAGTATTTCTTATTTTACATAATATATCATTAGACTACGGCAAATCTAAAGGGACTCTGGAATGAGAGTCTTGCACATCTAGAGGGTGAATACCAGTCTTGCCAGAGGGGATGTCTTTGCTATCAAACTTTATTCTCAAAACTCTTGCACAGGCTTTCTAAAAATCAAGAAGTTATAGAAATCTAATAGTATTTATATGAGTATTTAATGTACTTGCTTTTATTTCGCCGCAGGCTTATGGTTTTTGTTCAATTGCAACCATGCAGTGCATATAAAAATCTACTATGAATTATTAAAGAAGTAGGAATAAAATATAAAAATATTTTAGTATTTGTTGCATTATCTCCATAAATAACAGTCTTTGGTGTAGATGAAGAATTACTTTTCTTGCTGAGAACAAGTATCCTACAGGGAAAAAATGTTTGAGAATCTTGGCTAAATTCACTTTAAAGAGCTGCATCAAAGCTAATTAAATTGATGTGGAATTGTATAGTGTCCTGGGTAATATTGAATGCACAGTGGGGTCTAGGAGAAAAGTAAGAGCTGAAGTAAACTCATAATCTCCCGAGAAAGTCTCATGTCTCCAGTAAGTGGCGGTATTATATCAAATCCTTTGCCAAGGCCAAAAGCTCAGGCTGTGCTTCTGTAAACACAAGATACATCTTTATGTGCGTGGGGGGGGGGGTTGGGGATTTGGGGTGAGGAGGTTTGGGTTTATTATTTGGAGTTTTTTTGAAAGGCACCTTAAGATTCTGGGTATAGAATTTCACGTGATACTGGTTGGACAATGTAAAGAAGAACTTTCTGGTGTATGTTTGTAAGTACACAAGTAGTTTTTTAAATGCTAAGTGCAGAGAAAACATTTTTGTCTCGTGTCTGGATTATGACTAGAGTTGACAAAATAGAGCTTCTAAGGCGTAACCAGCAGTAGCTTGCTGACACTAGGGTGTCAGCTGCATGGAGAAGAACCAGTTTTCCCTTAAAAAATTGAATGGTAATCATTCTGTGACAGCTGTTAATCACCCCTCCCTGGGAAATCCATAGTGCTTGTTATTGATGTGGGCTGGAAGATTCAGTAACAAGCAATGTACTGATAAATATTTTTAGGAACATGAACTCAAGGTGTTGGAGATTACAGAGTAGATCAAATGTGTTGTCTATGGAAAGCTATACTCACCCTCTGTTGCCTAATTCTTGGGAGCCCATTTACATGAAGGATTGTTAATTCATACAAAGGCAATGAAGAGGCAGTTGTCTTACATTTGCATCGTGAGGACTATGTCTCTGTAGAGTTGTTGACTGTTTCATGTTCAGATAGGCGCCCTACCTTTCTCAAGCTCAGACAAGGCCTGGATGCAGTCTTCCATCATGAGATGCAAGACCATTCCAGAGAGGAAGGTAAGTGTAGAGCTTAGGGGTCAGGCCTTGTTTAGAAAGCTAAAAGCTTTAGGTCAAGATTTTCTGTTACCTCAGTTCATTCTTAGGTGTCCATTTAAATAAGGTGTTTCCCTGCACCCATCAGTTCACTCAAAAAAGCTCTGAAGACTGAATGCTCTGACAAACTGATTGACCTGCTCAGCGTAGTGCCCTTGGGTAAAATACTGCTGCTTTTGTATGAATCTCACAATAAAAGATCCAGTACAAGCCTGCCTAGCTCCTGCTGCTTGTATGGGGTACCAGAGACCCTGAAGGTCCACCTTCATAAACTCTTCCACACTTAGCACCTTGGAATGAGTGTTTCATGGCTTGGGGAGAGAGAGCACTAATGAGACAGGAAAGAAGCAGCATCTGTGACCACTGAGTTTGCAATAAGTTGATCTGGTCCTATCCTTTCTTGACTTCCTTCATCTTCTGGCTTACACTCCTTAAAGAGGCAATCAGGTCATGTCTAAGAGAGTCACTATTAATGATCTGCAAGCTCCTATCAGTGCCATCCCAAAAGGCCCCTTACTTGGAACAGAAATACTTGTTTTTTCCTCCTTGATCGGAACCTTCCAAATAGTTGATACTGGTTTGGTCCAGGAGATCCTGGGATGACTGAGGTGATAACTGCACGCAGTAGATGTGCACTTTGGAAAAAGTCCTGCCCTAGAGATATCTTGAGCTGTTTCCAAGCCAAAACCTCTGCAGACCCAGCTTGAGTAGGAGTAGAAGCTTGACTATTAAAACAGGGAAAGCAATAGAGAAGCTGTGAGAGGGCTTGAAGACACTCCATTTAGGAGTTCATTGACCTGCATTCACTGCAAGTCAGCTGAATTGCATTGTGAGCTAGATCTCAAGCTTAATTTCAAAGCTGACATGGAAGGTGAGAATGAGGCATTCCCTCTGTTGGTGGAGCTATACAGCATTTAAAGCTAAATGCAATTTTGTGGCTTGAAATCGTAGAATAGTTTGGGTTGGAAGGGACCTTTAAAGGTCACCTAGTTCAGCTTGCCCTGCAATGAGCAGAGACATCTTCAATGAGATCAGGTTGCTCAGAGCCCCATCCAACCTGACCTTGAATGTTTCCAGGGATGGTGCAGGTAGATATCACTAGGGTGGAGACAGTGATGGAGCTCAGAGAGCCTTTAATTTGTATTTTAAGATATTTCTATCTGTCCAAAGAGAAATGAGGACCTGGTAGTGCCAGTTCATGAGAAGTGGCAGCACGAACTTATGTATTATCTGCGATTGGTACAAGGCAAGGAGAGGAGCCACGGTCAGGTGTCAGGACACCGGTAGTGGAGTGTGTGGTACAGTGCCAGCACATGAGATGATTATGCCTTTTCTTCTTACCCGTGAGTTCTGCTTTCCGCTTTGTGCCAGCGCTGGCCCTTGTGTTGCCATGTGATAGACTGACTGATCTGACAGGTGGTTAATTTTTCAGCAGGAAAATTCCCTGTTCTCATTGGCCCCATGGACAGTATCTGTGGCAGCAGGTGAGAGGAGGAGGATCCGGACATTCAGTAACTAAGATGGAATACCCACCAGAGAGAGACTTAGAATGGGGAAAACAGCTTATGTGGGAGGTTTGATATATTTTAGGGTGTCTGGATGACCAGTAACACCATACTTCACAAAGTATTTATTTGGCATGGGGAGGCAACAAGGATAGATAATGCCAATTATTATTACCCAATTTAAGGTACTGCTCTGATGAGGTATATATCTGAGATTGTTCTTTCTTCATGTTCAGAATATATGTCACCCTACAGGTGCACATGTGTCTATCAGTAGATTCTTTTGTGCTATTATAGAGATTGCAGGTCTTTTTGGTGGAGGAATGGGATAAAATCTTTTCTTGGATGATGGATAGGGAACTTGAAGGTATAGTCTCTCTATATGCTTTTTCTACAGCCTGTGGTAGTGCCAGGACTTGTCATGGTGTGGTTCATAGTTTATGTCCACAGCCAATGTTGTTGGCCCAGGTGAAGGAGTAGGGCATGTGAATGAGTAAGAAATCTTTAGTTAATACTGCCATTTTTCCACAACATGGTCTTAAGATTTTTGCAATTCACTGCTTAAACTGGAAAGGGGTGGTCCTTCAAGAACTGAACAGAACAGAACCTCTATAGAAAAATACATCTTTGGAGAGAATTGCAATATGGCCCATTTGTTACTGACTTTCAGTAGTGCTGACTGAATGAAAGAGCTAGTTAATTTTGAAGACTGAAGGTTCCTTTTGTATGTATATAACAATAAATATATAGCGATGAATATTATTAGTGGTTGGCTGAAATGTTTAAATGTGTCCTTTAAAATTATACAGAAAGTAATATAGAAATATTCTCCCAATAAACAGTTTTTACTGTGGAATTCAAATTACTTTCTTCACACAGATGGATTGCCCAGTACCTAAAATTTGCTTTCTTTCCACTAGCTAGAGATGTATGTTAGAGCTAATAGGTAGACATATGCAAGAAAGTTCCTCAGTCATTTGAAATAATTTATTATGCCTGTGCTAGGTGAACACTAGAGGGCTCTTTAGACTAATGCTAAATAATACAATGTCATGTTTATAACTGAGGACCAGTCTGAGGCATTTCATTACCTTGAATTAAATAATCAAAACCACTGTTTTCATTAGAATAGTGTAAGGATTTTCTTTTCAAGAAAGAAATCAATGTCTTTTAAAGAACTATAGCCTGCTGTTATGTTGCCAGTTTTTGAGTCTTTGAGAAATGGGGCCTTTATATGTAGTCATCTAACTGGTTTAAATTTTTATACATTTTTCTGATTAGCAGTCCACATGTTTTTCATGTTCCCATTTCAAGTTATTTAGATAATTACATGGCTTTTATTTCTTTCTTCTCATGTATCCACCTTTACATTTCTTCCCATACATGGTAGTTAATTGATAGTATCCCATGCATTATGATGTCCAAATCTGCATTGCATTGCACTATACGTTATCCCTGTATGCAGAGGTGAATGTAAAATGTAGCTGTACTTGTTTGGAAATGTTTTTCAATCACTTTATGCTTGCTTTTCAAAAAGGGGTCAAACATTATACATTTTGTGGATGTCGAGCAATTCTTAGCTGGTGTAAATTTCTAATGCAGTCTAGAAAGGCTTTGTCATCTTAACACTGACTGAAACTCAGGCCCAGTGTGTTTATTCCAATGTTAACTGATGCTGTGGGGGAAAGGAGGGAGCTGCAAACCCTGCTCTATGTTGATGGGAAAAATCATAAAATAGGAGCATTCCGTAAACTGTAGGGGAACAGTGATCTCATTGCCTTGGTTTACACAGTCTTTGTAATCAGATATATTTTTTTCATACATCCTCTTGATTTTTTTCTTGTAAAGTGGTTCTTGTAGTGTTTTACAATGACACTGGGGGGGTGTAGGCGATAATTTATATTAGAGAAAGAGAGAGACATTCCAAATTGAATTAGTTATTATGATATCCAATTTACATCACTCTAGGCAGCATAATTTTATATTGTCAGAGGGAAGGCTGGAATTATGCACTGTGCTTTGAAATGTAAAGCGTTTACATAAAAACAAACGTACATACTTGTTTTGGGAAGAGTTTGTGGAGAACAATGCATATGTTGCTTGTTTAGAAAAATGAAGAGTGTTTCTTTTCCCTATGGCAAGTCAATAATTGAAAAAGCAAATAAGACTTGAAAGACAGATTAAGAGGTGTTTTCTAAAACTAATGTCCTAAAAACCAATGGAGATTTTTCTGTGTTAAATATTATTGGCAGCAGCAGAGTAATTTTACTTGACAGACTTTATTTGGCTGTGAAGCACTCTCCATTTTCTTGGATTTTCCTGGCCATGCTGTACTTTTTCCAGTCACAGGTATATGAAAGTTATTTTTAGCCCTTGATGTGGTTGTTTTGTACAAAACATTCAGCCTCCAAGTGGAATTTTTGGAAGTAAAGTAATGTAATGGTGTAGTGGGAACAAGAGCAGAAGATCTATTTGCAATGTTTCATGATTGGAGAGAGGTATTTCCATTTGGCTTTTCTTTTGGATTCCTGAGACCTTGTGACTCAAAATATCTGTTATCCAAAAGGAGGCTATGGATTTACAAGGAAGAATTAAACCAGTTAGGGAACATTCTGGCTCATGGCAACTGAAGCGTTAACTGACCAGAATAGCCTGCAAAGAGAGCAGGGAAGGAACGTTGTTGGTCCATCTTACAATTCTCTTTCCTGCAAGTCTCATCAAGCCCACATTATAGAAGAAAGCCTGCTATGGGCCCAAGTCGTCTCTGATGGCTCCTAAACCTTCTCCCTGACTCAGAACCCTGTAACTGCTCGCTGGTACCAACTCCTCAGGGATATTTGGGAATCCCTACAGACCTCTTTCAGGTCCTCGCTCGTACTCCCCTGCAGTCCAATTAAGTTCACAACCTACCATAACCCCGCTCCTAGCTCCTCCACCCCAACTTCTGCTGCTGTTCCCAAATTGTATATTACTGGCCCAGGGATGAGGACAAAATGACTTAATTTCTTCTCATCCTCAGGGTGGTAACATTTAGTTTTGTCTGTCTTGCTGAGGAGCCTTGCAGCGAATCCATGGAGGATAGCATGTCTCAGTTTCCCTAAACACTGTTGATGTTATAACTGATAATTATCAGAATCAAAGTAATTTCAGTTTTATTTGAGCATGAATGCATGGTCTGTGGTGAGTGTGTATGTGCAGTCCAGTGTGTTGCATGCAAAATGAATTAGGGCTATGGATATTAGAGCTCATTAAAACTCTATATGGCCAAAGACACTTCAACCTAAGACATGTCCGGCTACTATATTTCTACTTTTCATCACTGATGAAGCACGATGCATGTGGTGACTTAGATTAGAAAATGACAGGCTTGGATCTATCTCAGCTGCTGCTTATAGCTATCATAGAACTAAAATAGCATAGGCTGCAGTACAGTTCATAAAGCTTGCAAAACACACTTGGCTAGTGAAAATGCCAGCCAGGTATCAAATACTTTGGCAAGGACGAAGTTGCTTTGGTATAATCGTCAGTTTATCCCATTAATGCAGTCTAGGATTTAAGGAGAGCCTGTGCTGGCACTAATCTGAACACTTATGCTCAGTGAAAAGATCATAATATATTTTAAAATTATTTTAGTCTGCTGTGTCATGGTTAGTTATATTTGATGAGACTTTGTCTGAATACAAAATAGAACACAAAATATTGTGATTTTGGAAAGCTTGAGATATTTTTTTAACTCAGTTCTTGATAATGTGAATTAATATATATACTTCTTACTTGAAATAGTGTATTTTAATATTTTTAGCTTTTGCAATTCTAGGTCTCAGAGTAAGATTCAAATAATTGCTGAGAATTGCAACATTTCAGGAGGCAGCTAACTTGTGCCCATTTGTCTGGACTGCCTCCATCAAGGGAGAGCCAGCTACGCAGCAAACTTTTCTCATTTATATTGAATGTGACGTTCATGGTATGAAATAATCCTGTTGGCCAGCTTGGGTCAAATGCCCAGGCCTTGGTCCTCCTGGTCCCTGCACCTGGTAAGGCTTGAAAACACAGAGACTTTGAATCTCACAGAGCCTGGCTGGCCATAAAGTAAATATTTGCACAAATTCAGACACTAGAGTCTTCTAAGAGTGCAATTTTCTCAGTATTAGAAGAAAAATTAGTCCTGTGTCTCTCAACCCAGAACAGTTGGTCCATACTTCCATCAGATTGCGTGTTTCCTTCACAGAGCAAATTTTGGTTTAGGCTCTGTGACACGGTTTAAAAATACAAATGCAAAAACTATTGGACTGGTTTTGAGATCTGTCTCATAACACAGCAGTCAAAAATATTTTAAATCTCTTGCTGATATCACCCCAATCTCTCACAGCTAGAAGAAACTGAAAAACCTTCCACAGGCCCGATTTTTTTTGAGGAATTGCTTAGTGCAGCCTGTTCTGTCATACCAAGGACTGTCTGTAGGTGGAAGATAGGGCTGAGGACCGCAGTCCGAGACAGCTGTACTAATATTTTTAGACAGTTTCTTTAAAGTTGCAATAAAATATGTAAAACTCAGCAACACACTTACTGGCTATTTTATCTCTTTTGAGTTAACTGCGTAAATAAGCTTCCAAAAGTGGAAGTTGCATAATGAAACATAGTTATACCAGTACATTTTTGAATGATGAATTTTCTGATAACTCTGGAGACCCTCTGGAAAAAGGGACTGGCCACTTGGGAGGAATATAGGAACATTGTAAGAGTATGCAGAGATGCAATGAGGAAGGCTAAGGCCCACTGGGCAGGGTTGTCAAGGAAAATAAGAAGAGCTTCTTCAATTCTGTAAGTAGCAAAAGTGGCGCCCCGTGACAGGACAATGGGTAAATGGGCACAAACTGGAACACAGGAAGTTTCATCTGACCATGAGGAAAAACTTCTTTACTTTGAGGGTGGCAGAGCACTGGAAGAGGCTGCCTGGAGAGGTTGTGTAGTTGTCCTTCTCTGGAGATCTTCAAAACCTGCCTGAACATGATCTTGTGCAACCTGCTGTAGTTGAACCTGCTTTAGTAGGGAGGTTGATCTCCAGAGGTCCTTTCCAACCCCTCCCATTCTGTAAAACCAGGCTTCATTAGTTCTGCTGCTCACAGGGTGACTTACAGAATGGAAGGCGTGCTTCGATGTATGGTTGTACGCTTAAGATCTTAACAAAACTTTCAGTGAACAGCTCGATGACTGAGTGCGTCCTTTTGTTCCATTTTCATGATACATTTTCATTTCTACAGAAAATGGAATTGTTGAGGGCCTGCTCTGGATATAAAGCCTGTGATTTACTGATGAGCTGCACTGGGAGGCATACCTAAGCTGCCTAATCTGTTGGCATTAGCATTGAATAGACGAAATATTGAAAGCACACCTAAGCCCACTGGTGATATAAAAGTGCCTACAGCTGACTACAGTCTTGCTGTAGCTTAGTTCAAGCTTTCTATTGACAGTTGTCCTGGTTTGAGAGAGAAATTTCTTTTTCAGTAATTTTACTTTTTGGTAAAGGTCTTTTCTAATGCTAGGGAAAGCTGCCTTTTTATAAGACTCTAGTGTCTAAATTTGTGAAAACACTTATTTTTTAGCCAGCTATAATATGCGGGTTTCAAGCTCTCAGTGTTTTTGAGCTTGCCAGGTGTGGGAATGAGGAAGAGCGAGACCCAAGCACGTGACCCAAGCTGGCCAACAGTATTATTTCTTACCGTGAACATCACAGTCAATACAAGTTTGCTGAGGAACACTCTCTCTTCCTTGATGGCTGTGATCCTGAAAACTTCTTGCCCTGGTGTCTGAGCCCTTCGCTTCCTCCCAAAGCCATAGTGTTTGCAGTGTCTAACATTTGCTGTCCCCTGCTGGGAGTGCACAGCTTCCCACTGATAGAACTGGCTGAATATAATACTTGTATATTTTATATTGGTATTGTGATAAATATTGATTCTTTAGCATCATTAATGTTAATTGTTTAGTATTATTCTATTAAATCTGTTTATATTTCAACCCTGAGATATCCTTGGTTTTCCCCTGATTCCCCTTCCTGGGTGGGGAGGGGTAATTGCATGATAGAACAATTATCTAAATGGCAATAAATTGTTGTGAATTCTTCAAACCATAACAACAGTATAATCATGAGGGCAAAGCTAGGTTCCCTTTTATGTCCCTCTATAATATTGATATAAAAATACAGCTTTCTGCATTCCTGTTTCTTCACAGTAGTTGAAAAGAAAGCACAGCAGTATTTTCGCTGAAAGGGGAATTTAAAATCAAGACTGGCATGTAGTTGCATCAAAGCAGGATTTCAAAATCCAGCCTGGTATGCACCTGTGAAGAGCCACAGTTTGAGGGGATAGAGGGAGTCATCTTTGATACTTGTATGCATCTACTCTGCTGGTTCCTGCTGATTGGAAAAGGGTATTTTTCTCTTAACATTCACCAATGTAGTTGTTTAACAACATTAAACTGCACATTGTAGTATAGAGGAAGAGAGGAAGCATAATAAAAGGAAGGCAGAAGGAGAGGTGAATGAAGCTTAGTGAGCAAGCTACAATCAATGTAGAAGAAAAGAAAAGACAAAAAAAAAGGTAAACTGTAAAGGTAAACTGTAGTTTGGTGGTCAGTTTGGTGCTTTATTTGGTGCTCTGGTTCTCAAAGTAATTTTCTGCAAGCGGGCAGTTGGGAACACTGGTAATATCCTCCTCCAGCAGTGCTTGTCTGGTTTCAGTTAACAAAGATCCTCATGAACCTGTTTGGTGAGGCCTGAAGCAATGTGTTAAACCCTGTGACAGCTGGTCCTAATTGCACATCATCTCAGACATTATACCCCTTTGCACAGCCGGTGTTTTTCTTCAGTCTCCTGATGCCAAACACTATCCAGTTATCCCAATAGCTCTTAATTTGCACTCTTTAATGTTTTCTGGTTCTTTACTGTGGTAGCTTTGACTAGGTAGTCTCCTATTTTCTTCCCCTTTAAATTAGGGTAAATATTAAATATGAACAGTGTTTTGAAGTATTCAATATTTATTTTGTTCTTGAAGAGCCACTGAATAACTGGGAGAGCTGATTTTCAGGTGACCATAGCATGTTCGTTTGGCACTTTGCTCATCAACTCTCTGAAGGAGATTGGGGTACAGGAGTAGAGGGCTGTTTATCACTCTTTTTTCCCCGCTTGGAAAACCTGTGGGGGATTCCCACAGAGTGCTAGCATGCATTAGTGTTTTTGCCTTTCCAGGAGTTGAAAGGCTCATTAACAACCATCAAATTTGTTTTGTGCATGATATTCAGACAAATAATGCAACTGTGTGGTCACAGCACATAGCATATGTGCTTGACTAAAGGTTGTCTAACACTCCAAACGTTAAGAACATGCTGTCTGAGCCTTTTGGCTTTCAGGCCAGACCCTGCTGTCAGCTGATGCTAGTTTTACTGGGGTTTTACCTGGCATGGGGCAGTCTTCCTGAGAGGAAATCTACAAATGTAGCACAGCTCAGAGAAGGCTGGAGAGCTGCAGGGAGCACAAATGACTAATTTCTTGTTCTTGTAGGGACAGTCAATGTGGTGGGAAGGGACTGGAAAAAATTAAAAAAGAGCAGAGCTTGTTCTGTTGGGACTGGATGGGAAAAATAAATTGTTCTCACTTGGAAAGAAGAGGTGGAACTGGAGGAGGAACTCTGGAGCCTGTGACACTGCTCAAATGCTAAAAGGTTTCCCAAAGTCTAAAAACATGGCGAGGCAATGCTCAAGACAGATCTGAACTTTTCAGGAATGAAGTACCTTTCTGCACGTTAGGTTTCAGTTGCTCTGGCAGGTAGTATTGACTGGAGGCAAGCTTAATAAAGGTGGTGTTCATGATGATTAATGGCTGAAATGGACTCTGAAAAGGAGAAACATATCTAGCCAAAGGCTGGGGTAGTTGATCCCTTGCTGATTGTGTTAGCAGGGTTTGGGATTTTGTATCTGAGGAAAAGGTGAAGCTTTGTGTGACTCTGCAAGGGGGCTGAATCAGGGGATCAGTAATTCATCTGCCTGGCTGCTGCCAACACCAGCGACACACAGACAGACAGAGAGAAGCTTTCTAGAGCCAGGTCTCTGTGTGCTTCTGTGTCTGTTTCAGGAGGCTGATCCATATAGAGCTGCTCTTCCAGAATGGTCTGTAGACGACTGCTTGATTTCATGGCATTTAAGCACTCTGCTTTGTTTCTAGCTCCTAACCAAGAGCTAATCCCTCCTAGAATTGCTTCTTCATAGTTTCTTTCAGCACACTCAGCTACTGAAGCTCTAATTACAGATGCCAGGGAAAGTTCCTCTCAGCTGTAAGCATCAGTAAAATGGCTTCTTTAATTAAGGTGGCTCATATTGAAGGCTACATGGCAAAATGCAAGCCCCATCAAAGGCACCTCCACAGTAAGGTGCTGGTAATATCTCTGTCATGATTAAGCAATCGGAGCACCCTACTGATTACAAAAGCAGTTTCTTCGCAGGTATGTCTGAGTGGGGAAAGGCGTTAGTGGCTGAACTGTGAAAAGGGGGAAAAATATCTCCCAATAATTATGTTTCAGTTAATACCATGCAGGAGCTGAGAGGAAATCAGGTGACTGAAAAATGTTTGAGATCAGCTGATGAAATTCTGAAATTCAGAAATTCAGAAAACGGTTGCTGAAAATGTGTGGGGTTGGTTGTTACTGTTTCTCACATTGGGTGTTACTGTCAGCCATCCTGTGGTAGTGGCTGCTGCTGTTCAGCTGCGGCTTCTCAGTCCCTGTGCTGGCCTGCACCACGTGCCGAGTGCCCTCTCCCATAGCCCTCCAGCCAGGAGGATTGCTGCTTCTTCTCTCTACTTTTCAGGTCCTACACAATTCATTGCTGCTCCTTTGTCTTCTGGCAGTGATGTCAGCCTTGTTCATGTTGTTATGACCTTCTTATGCAGCCCCTTCTGTAAAAAAAAAAAAAAA
>VXBJ01005108.1:1100166-1148436 GCA_013400055.1 Nycticryphes semicollaris
GGGGCAAAAAAAAGCACTATGTCTTATTATTTATAAAGGAAACATATCTTCTGTCAGCTTCTTCACTTCCTCAATGACTTCTACCTGTGGTTAGCCAAAAGTGCAAAAGTGATAAAGTGATGACTAGTAGATATTGGTCAAGAATTTGAGTTACTTATTTTTGTGATGAGGAGGAAAGGAGGCTGAAGACGAAATGTCAAATGTTCTGAATCATTTCATTGTGTACAAAGGTAGCTTGTATTGTCTTCCAGTCACACCTTTCCTGCCTTACTTGTCTTGTTTCACAACTCTTCCTTGTTGCTTCTGATTGCAGCTCAGGTTATGAGCTCTTTCTGACAGCGCAGCTTCCTGCATGTTTGGGTGATGCCTTGCAGGGTCACCACAGATTGAAATAAGGGTATAAGATAACATGTAATGATACCAGGCTATTTAATCAATTCAGCTCATAGTCTCACAAAATAAATTCTCTTATCACTACTTGTGTTTTAACGGTAGAAATGTTAGCAGTTAGGAATTATCGAATAGGTGTTACTTCTACGAGTTACATTCTTATAATCCTATGCACACATTAATAACAAGTACAAAAATATCATGGTCATGCATATTATGTTTCCAGTAAAACAGGAACCCGGATATATATACTAACAGAAAAACTGTTGCTTCAACACATTTCACAAGGAAAGCCTTTAAGGCAAAACCAAGATCAAACACACTGGAACATGTAATATATTTCTACAGATACAAACAATCATAACCATAGTCACAGTGCGATATTTGGGCCTTTGCTGACTAAAATAACTATTCTGTTGAAAAGGTGAAAAGATTTAGACTTTTAGAGTAGATTTAGCTAGGTTTCAGACAGAAGGTTTTAGGAACTGCCTGCCAAAGTCTTTCTGTGGCTGAGATAGACATATATGGTATACACTGAAGAGTCAAAAGGAAGATGGTGGGAAGTTGGAAGTAAGAACTCAGGAGAAATACAGAAGTGAGAGATATCAATAGCCCCTTGTGATCCCATGACTTCTCTGCAGGCATTAGTATGTATTTTGTATTAGCATCTAGTATTCAGGCAGTTAGACTGTGTATGGCAGTACCTTAGCTAAGGCAAGATTGATTGAAATACACCACATGCAGACACCTTGTATTATCTTCCAAACAAATATAATCCAGTTCGTCAGATCAGTGATGTTCACTAGAAAACTTTTTTTTTTCTTTTTGTAGTGACAAACAAGTGTAGTGATGTTCTGTGAATTCACTTCAGCTTTCCCTGTTAAACACTTTTGTTTCTCTGCTTTGTGCTTGAATCCACCTCACCTGGAGATGCAGATGCAAGACATTTTATGGTCTGTAACAAGGTACAGAGGGCACCTGGGGCACAAGTATGTAAGGTTGTTTTTTTTTTTTTGTGGTGTTACAAATGATAAAATTAGTGCACTTTTCCAAGGTCAGAGGATCTTTGTGACAAAGCTTTGAAAAAAAAAAAATTAAATCTTGTATCTGGGCTACAGGTATTTGCTACAGGTATTTTTTCTGAAGGAGGTGGAAAGCCTATTGTGGAAGTCCTGAAGTTGGCTTCCCTTGGTTAGAACCAGAATGTCAAATGAAAGGTTTTCTTCTTTGCTTCTTACCGTGTGTAATGAACAGAAAGAAAGGTAACTGCAAAACCTCAATGTTGTACTTATTCACAAGTCTGAAGAATACTCAGTAGAGTGCACTGTCTTTTGCTGTGATTTTGTGAAGTGATCAGTCTAATCCTTAAAGGTCTGAGCTGAGCAAAGTCTTCTGCTTAACCGAATTTCTTAGGGAAATAGAGCTCATGTGGATTACACTATTTGTCTGCTGGCACACTTGGCAACTGTTTGAGCCATTGATGTAAAAAGGCAGGCAGCATTCCACTCTCATACATTTTCTGGTAGCATCCAGTCAGAAAAACATCATCCTATGCGAGGCTTACTAATCGGCATGTTTGTGGGTCAATGCAAGTCCTAACTTGAGTTGGCCCTGGTCAAGGGGCACATTGTAAGTGATAAAAAGGAGCTGGAGGTTCTTGATTTAGTAGTATTAAGCACACAAATACTTAGAAACCAGGCTTCAGTAGCTTTGTTGCTCACCCATTTCTTAACATACAAGTTTGGAACATAAAATCTACCTAATTAATAAATTTTCCTTCCTGAGGAAAACCATAGTTTACAATACCTTCTGAATGAGGAAAGTAATTCCCTCATTGACTTTCTTTTTCAGCAACATGGCTGAAAACACTTGTACAACAATCAAACACTTCATTATTTGAAATTTATCAGCATTTTGTAATCTTCCCATAGAATTTTCAGTTGAAAAAAATATAATTGTTTGACAATTGATAGCACAGAGACAGCAGAGATCTTGGTAGTCAGTTTGGGGACACTCTAATGTGAGGGAATCTTAAAGCTTGCTACAAAGCCAGTACGCACTTCAGGTGGTCTGGACATAGTGATGGATGGGCCTCTTGGCTCATAATAGTATCCAAACTCAAAACGTTATGTGGAGTGTTGCACATTCCAGTTATCACTAAATGACAAAAGATTTATTGTGCACTTGTTGCCAGTTGAAAGAAGCTAAAATAAATTCTGTGCTTCCTGGACAGACAATCAAAGAGCTAAATATCTCCATTCACACCGTACTCTGTTGTGTTCAGTGGGAATTAACTGCAGCAGAATCTCCCGTAAAGCATTAATTTTGTTTATTCTTCCTACATGTTTTTCAGTTCCCTCCTGTCCCTCCTAATCCTATTGACAACAGAAGAAATGACACAAAAGATCAGCTGTTTGCTTTATGTAAAATATTGCATCATAATAGTGAGTCACTGGAAAGAGATTTCCTGCAGTCAACACACATACAAATATCCACTCAGGTCACAAAACCAAAAATGTTATCAATAAGGACAAAGGAAGTTGTTATTTTAGTTTTTAAACCGTCTTGATTCATGCTTCCTGTCATTTTGCTTGGGGAGAGGAAAAAAACCCAAACAAGTTAAATAGAACTGCCAGAAACTCCTCAAATCCTTAAACCAATGTGATCAGGGGTAAAACCTTAGTGGAAATAAGTTATCTTCTCCTGCTTTCCAAATTCTGTTCCCATGTACAAAGTTTGGGTGCTGCATATCATGTCATGATCTCATAATTTTTTCAACCCAAAGGCAAGAAGCTGTAATTGCAAACTCTGTCTCTGTGGCATATTCTGATGATCACTGTATTTCAAAAGGATCTCAGATGGAACTTCTTGGTTCTTACCAAGTCATGCTGGATAATTTCTCTGATGTTTGCTCGGTAGGAAGCAGTGCATTTGTTCCAGTTTTCATCAGCCCAGAGAGGTGCTTCCTGCTGCTTTCACAGCTGAAGCCTGCGGCAGCTTGCTCCCTGGGACACCCAGAGACTGGCGAGACATTTGTGATCACCAGCAGGGATGCTGGAGATACTACATGTCTGGATTCGGCCACTGAGTTCGCTGTCTATGAGGCTACTGGGAAATGCTGTTTGTCATCTTTTTGGTTAAAGCCATGAAGTTATACAGATCTATATTTTAAGACCTATTAGGACTATTTTAAGAGCTGGAAAAAAAAATAAATTAGCAAAATTGAGGTAGCTTTGCCTTTTTTTTTAATGTACTGTGGTCACAGAAAGATAGAACTCATGAAATCTATACCAATTCAGAGTCCACACTTCAAAGTTTTGTTTATGTTATAAAATAGAAACTGTTTTTCTGTGGGAACAAATGTATTGATAAATTTTGCCCCTGACTAGTTTGTTTTGTCATACTCCAGGAAACACATGTATAAAATAAAAAGTTGGAGAATATACTAAATCTGTTTAAATTTCTTCTTGACAAGACTAAGGGAGTTAAGTGGGGCCAGTGGATTTTCACAGATGAAGCCATGCTTAAAAACAGATGAGTTCACTTGTCATTTCTTCAATGACCGCAGATAGTAGTGAAGCAGAAAACACTATTTGCTTGGATTTTAGCCATGTTTGGAGGAGCAAAGGTTTTGGTATGCCTCTTGCCCTTCTACTCCTGCTCAGTCTTGTAAAACTCGCATTTCTTTTCCTAGAGATTCTGTCTGCCTAAATGGGTATACCTAGCTTTATAAGAGACTTTAAAAAAATTACTAGGTCAAAAGCACGTATTTTTAATAAAGTTACCTGGCACTTGAATGTAACAGACACAAAAATAAACAACATGAAGTTAAAACCCCCCAAGTTATTTCAGCACAACTGAATAATCCTTGCGTCACTTGCAGCAAGCAAGCAATCTGCTTGTTTTTGAGTTTCCACTATGCTGATTTTGGGATTGTTGAATTGAACAACTGCTTGCTAGGTGGAGCATGTTAAAGATGTCCTTTCAAGGAGATTATTGTAATTGCTGTCTTCCCTGCTCTGAGCAGAGGAGGGGAAAAAGGTTTTATCACTATCCTAAAAAGGGACCTGAATGTGGAGCAATCCTGGATTTTGTTACTACAGCTGTGACATGAGAAGATGACTGCCAGCAAATAGTTGCATGCATTTTAAGACGTTGCCACTTCTCACCTGGGAAGCGGTATCGTGTCTGTGTTGGATGCCACCATTGCAAATGTGGCCACCCCAAAACATCAGGGAGAAAATAGGCTCTCGCAAACAGACCTACTGTGGCACGCTGAGAGGCTGTAATCATTAAAAAGTCTGTTAGTTGAGATTAATGTCCCTGCTCATGGCAGAGGGGTTGGAACTTGATGATCTTGAAGGTCCCTTCCAACTCTAACCACATTCTATGATTCTATGGTTCCATTATTTAAACACATGATTAAATTTCATAGGGAGAGAGTGGATCTGGACAAACCTTTTCACATCTGGGCTCCCCATAAACGGGTGAGATGTAAACTAGGATAGCAAAAGGAGACTATAAAGATGAGGGGAATGGTGTGGGGAGCCCTCCCTGGTGGTCGAGTAAGCAGAGGGATGCTGGGAGAGAGGGATAATTTTTTGGTTTTCCCCTATGGCTGTGTTTCAGTTCCAGCATTTCCCTGTGTAACCAGTCCATTGGAGTAACCCCTCTCAACTTGGGAACCATTTCTCACCCTGAATTAATTGAAGTGTAAACCTGTGTCATACCTAGAAGCTAAAGAAAAGGTATGAATCAAAGCTATGCTTTAGCTCCACACCTTGGACTTGCCTCAGTTATCTGTGGAAGTCCTGTCATTGGCTTTTATAACCGTAAAATTACAATTAGGTGCCTCAGCTTAGTCTGATGTTTGACCTGCTCATTCCTGACTCCAGAAGCTATGTTTTAAACAACGTCTAGGCTGAAATGTTTATTAGCCCCACCTTTCCCTGCCTCCCCTACTCCCTGCCCCATTCTAGCTGTCTTTTAAGGCTGTAGATAGAACCTCACCAGGCTAAGGCAAAGCCATTACCTAGGAGACTGGCCTGTGTTGCAAGGAATAAAGCTGTCTCTTAATATTTCCAAGAAAGGGCACTTAAGAGATTGAGGCAGGACAGAAAAAGCAGTAGAATTCGAGAAGTGAAAGCAGTGTGCACATTTTTTTCTCATGACAAGGACAGGTTGGTGACCTCCTCTGTTACAGAGGAAGCTTCCTGTCTTGGCTGCCAGAAAGCTTTTGCCCTCTCAGTTTTTAATGACGGTGATACCAATGTCTGGAATCCCTGCAATTCTAGGTACATTACCAAAATACTTGGTTAAAAGTTGACAGATTGTGTCGCTTTGGGCACACAGTGAAAAGGAAAAAAATAATCTGTGTGTACTTGAGAAAGTCTGTGCCATGCTCTGAAGCTATCTCTGAGCATAGTTAATAGAAAATAAATTCATTTAAGTCTTAAGTTTTTCCCATGCACTCTTTGTATACTCTTGTTAAGAATGTTTGCTTACTTTAAGAGAGAGCAGAAGAGCACAACTTTAGTGTCTCCTCTTTCATATCTATGTAATGTGGTTATATATACTATATGTATTATATATATAATATAAATCACTCTTTTCTCAGCTAGAAATTCTCACCTGTTACCTGATTATCAGAAGAACTGAGCAACTCCACATCTGTATGTGTTGCACATGAATGTGAGAGCAAGGCAAGCTGTTTGGTCTTTATTTTTTTCCAGGAGTTTGTGAGGTGGTACTGGTTTGGGGGAAGTTGTGTGCTGTCCAGCTGGGGAACTGGACCTGCTTGCACATGGTGGCCTCTGAGCCCAAGGGGTTTCCTGTGTCCTCTGCTGCCACGTCAGTAGGAGTAGTCCCATCACGTCACTGATGGACCAGCAATTCTTGTCCCTTCTTGGAGGGTTTGTGTTTGCGCTCACAGTGTGTGCTGGGAGGGATGCAACTGCTTTGCAAACCAATGACTGGCATATCTCATGTCATTGGAGAAAGTCAAGGGGAAAGGTGACAGTAACCTCTCTCTTCCCAGTATCTGAGTGCAAAGAGGGGGCCGAGAATGGGCCCTGAGCTGAGAGTGTTGTGCTGGCTGCCCCTGGGCTGGGTCCTTGCTGTTCAGTGGCAATTCCATCAGCATTTCATTTATGCCAGACTCCTAATAACTCAGCTTGTTTTCTTCTCACCAGTTTTGGTTCTTCATGCACTTAGTCAACAGACAGGAGTTAACAGAGGTTAAAAATTTGTGTAGACCTGTTGCGGGGCTGTTCACTTGCTGGTGGGAAAAGGCCTGTTGCTGGCAGTTTTACCAGCAGAATTTCCTATGGGGGCAAATATACTTTCTTTTACTGCTTGGAGGTCTCAAGAAGACAAATTGCACTGAAAAGCTGGTACTGTCAAAGCCATCAGCCTTGATCTTTAAGCTGAGATTTCCAAGCTATCCCACTGGGGTAGCAGGCTGACTGCTCACTTATTCTGGCAAGGCTGTACATTTTGTTCCTCTAGTGCCCTTCTGTATGGATCAAATACCAAAAGCTAGTTTGCTGTATGTCAGGAAGTACTTTAAACTATAAAAACAGGAAAAAATATCTATAGAGAAGAAATAAAGTTTTATGGAAGCCATATGACTGTGTTTTATTTGGAGATGGTCTGCTGTGCCAAAAAATTTTACTGAATATTGTTCTTTTTCTAATTCATAGAGCAGGATAGGTGTAAGTTGCCTACCTCTTTTCTTTGTGTCCGGGATAAATTTAAATGTTCTGAGATCATACTGATTGTAAATGTTCAGGAGACAGTATGCCATCCTACTCTCTTTTTTTTTAACTATAAAATAACAAACTCTTTAGATTTGTACCTATCATTCTTTAAAAAAAATTAACTTGATTTATTTCACTCCAATACAAACCACCTCATAATAAAGTTTTACTATGTTTTAGCTAAAGGGAATAATTAAGATTTCAAGCCTGGTTTGTCAGTGAGTGACTTGCATAGCAAGTCAGAATCGTAGAACAATTAAATGTTATTTAAACAGGAAAAGATGTGATCTTGATTGTCTTATAGCTATTCTGAGTAAAGCTTGTCTGCATGCAAAATACTACATAATGTGGAATTTTTCACGTTGATATCTGATTTCTAGTGTTGTGTCATTATATAAAAGCACATATTGCATAGAGATACTTTTTTAAAGCATTAGGTGTATGAAGGTACCACAAATGACTTTTGATGATAGAATCCCCCTTTAAAATAGTTCCCATTGAAGAAAACTATTCTTAGCCCATGACATCAGGGCCATCATACTTGCAACTTTAGATAATATACATACACATACTGTGCAAAAACTCTTCCTGTCCTATTTTCAATATTGCTTATGTTACACATTAGTATTTATTTTTATTATGAAACTGTCTCTCTTGCATATACAAATACTTCTTTTTTTTTTTAATAGGAAAAAGGGTAATTTGCCTGTACAGTAAATAAAGTGGATAAAGACACATTTTTCACAGTTAGGCTCTGGTTTTAGAAAGCTTGTTACAAAACCGGTTTTTATTTTACACTAATGGATAGCAATTATTTTTCAGTGTATTTGGGTTTTATTAGTTGAAAACTGTGAATCAGGGTAATGAAAATTTCTTTTTTTTACTTCACAAGCTAATCTTAGTTCTTTATGTAGAATTATAATGAAACTGTTAGTTATACACTAACTCAGTGATTTCACTTGTTGATGGTATTCTGTTTGTGGGATAAGAGATCTTTTCAGTGGTTGTTCTATTTACATTTTTACCTGCGTACCTCATAAATTAATTAGTAATTTTAGTTAATGCCAGAGTGGCTTAGTCATTTTGTAAGTATTTCAAGTAGCTGCAAGGATGACACAGCAATGTTAGTAATTAACTATGCCAACCTTTATTCTTATTCTGGCGAGCAACTCAACAAAAAATTCATGGTGATGTTGTGTTTTTGGCATGTATCATCTTAGAGGCTTAGCCATTCCCCCAGTCCTGCAGTTATAAAAGCGTCAGTTAAGAGTGCTAAAAAAATTAATTGGATCCTCTCAGTTTTGTGCTTTGTATCACTGCTATTGAAGAAGAAAGCAAATGGGGAGGGCTTAGCCGGTGTCTTGACTGGCATTGCACGGCATTCTGAACTTGTATTTTTTATTTATTTGTTGGCTCAAAGAGGAAATCAATCAATCTGGGTCAGGAGATTGAGGGATTTGAGCTGGGTAGCAATTTAGCGTGACTCATAACACTCTGCAGAATTAGCTTGCCAAGAAGATGTGCCTCTGTGAAACAGTGAAGTACCTGGGCCCGAGGTATCGCTGGAAGAGAAATCATTTTGACAAAAGAGCTCATAACAGTCCAACTCCTGCGTTTTGGTGATAGCAATGGAAAGAATTACCAGTATTGATCATCTCCTTCTAGCCTGAACTCTTGCACAGTGCCACGTCATCTTCTGCTTCTCTTTGCTGCAGAGACCCTGGGTGAGCACAGGAGGAGAAGCGAACACAGAATTGAAGACGGAAGCGGGGGAATAGCCAGCTGTCCACAGAGCATCAGTAAGTGATTGTCCTGCAAGTAAATCCAGGGACCACGGTTTAGGATTTGATACTCTACAAGTGGAGTGCTTGGAATGACCACATCTTAACATTTTCCAGAAAATTAAAAGCCTTGAGAAACATTTGATGATGTTTCTCACCAATTTTGTGATGTGTAAGGGAAATTAATTTTGCTGTATGCAGTTTTGCACATTTGTGCAGTCACTTTGTAGCTTTTGTGCATAGAGATGCATAGTAGGAAACCAGACAGAAATATCATGTAGCGTTTGCAGCTGAAGTTTCTGGAGTTTATCTGCATTTTAATGGAGTAATCTAGTTTTCTTAATTCAAAAGAACAGCATCTCTAGATAAAAGCTGGCCTCATAATTTATCTGAAAGAAAGATGATTAGCCTTTATTTCCAGTTGTTTCTCTTGACTGATGGAGGCTACTGCAGTGAAGTTTGGTTTTGTTTTATTGTGTTGGCAAGGTGTAAGTACCAAACCAGATGCTACTTTTGCTACTTTGCTGCTAGCAGCTTCCCTGCTCCACTTCTGGTCCTACTGCCGGGCCATTTCCCCTACACCTGCACGAATTACTTCATTTCCTTCATCCTCCCTCTCTCATCACTTTCCTCCTTGAGATAATTGTCCTTTTGCTGTTCTAATGCTGTGGGGCTGAGCACTGAAGCTGAAAGCAGGAAGATTTTTCTTGCTGCACTTCATCTGTCGCCTGACAAATACCTGTGTGACGGAGGCAGAATAGCAAAGGTAGCAGCTGCAGGAAGAAAACGTAGAACAGAGGGAGGGAGAAGAGAAGGAGAGGTAGTGAAAAGACAGTGATAGAGGCTTAATCTACTTCATACTAGAACGAAGATGGAGGATAAAATCAAATCAAACCACTGAAGGAAACTTTTTTACTGATTGTGAAGTTTGACACAAAATTCCATGTTTTTCCTACTGCTCTGCAGCCTGAAAAATAGCTTTGAGTGCCAAGTGTTTCTTGAGTACTGTCTAGGATTGGCCACTGCTGAGGATAAAAGTCTGCTACTGCTGGGAAATGTTCTACTAGCTCAAGTGGCAATACCTGTGACATGACTCTTGTTTGCTTAATCCTACTGTAATCCTGATGATGAATACTGTAGGGATCATAGAATACTGTAGGGATCAACATGATTTCAGATGTTGGAATGGCTGTATATTTTTTTTTGGTGACTACTCCTTCCCTCCCCAGATACAAAGTTATATATAACACCCAATGTCAAATAGATTGATAAAGTTTGTACTTATTCCAAGGGGAGAAAGAGTATGTGATGACAATTCAAGCAAAGCTGGAACGCGTAGGTTCAAGGAGGCTGAGTTAAAGTTGCACAACCTTTCTGCCTTTTCCTTAAATTAATCTGGTACAGTACAATCATCTGAAAAAACCAAAAAGTTTAGCTGTGAAATTCTGTAGCCCTATGAGAAATGCCTATACAGCAGGTTTCACAGCAGAGTGCTGAAGGCAGAACACCAGCACTAATTGCATGAAATACAAAGTAAACTTACCTCATCATAAAAAGAAAATTACAGATTAGCACCTATACTTGTTTCTCTCTCTGCTTTTCTGCGCCCCTTGCACACTGATGGATCTGTGCTTCATATCTCCGCGTGTGGTACATGTCCTACAGCAGGAAAGGTTTTTGAGGGTTTGGTGTCACAGGGAACTCTGATACCTTCTCCATAGGTTTGGACTACAGAACTGCAATATTTGCAACCCGCCTTGCACACAAGTCCAGCTTAAAGAGTCAAAATTTAGTATTGGCCGAATAAGCTGAGCACTATCGAACATTAAGCCCTCAGATTTGAAATCACCCTGATACTTTACTGGTAAGTTTAGATTTTTGCTTCCTTCCTCTCCAACATGAAGAAATCACTTTGGTTTGGGATGACGTTTTTCACACATGGAGGTGAGCAGAAGCCGGCGATGTTTCAGACATCATCTGTCAGTAGGGCAGCTGCTGTACAAACTGCTAGAACAGGTTAAATGGCAATCGGGAGGTTTCTTGATGAGTGTCACATCCAATGCCTTGTCCCTTTCAGTTTTATCTTGCCAGGGCTCTGATGGGAGTTATAATTAAAAGCAGCACAGATACCCAAATAAAAATGTAGGATATGCATTGGCTGGAAGCTGGCAGGGTTTAAGCAATCACCTGCAGTTGAATTGAGACTGGGATGGGAAGTAGGAAGTGCTGTACTCAAGCTTCCTGTATAAATAAATGCAGCTTTCCCACAGCTACTGCATGCAAGCTGTGACGTGCTTTTAAGATATAATGGCAGCATGCTCTTAATAGCAGGGAGGGGATGATTTATCAGAGTGGCAAAGGGGCTGGGAGACAAGTCCTGCTGCAGTCCAAAAAAGTGTACAGCTGTCAGATACCCGGAGAAGGGGAAGGGCAGGGTGTGCAAGAGCAATCTGCCTCCGCTCGTGGTTGCAAGCTTCAGGGGTTTGTGACATCGTGGTTCTTGGGAACGCTGAAATCCGAGTGCAGCTACTGAAAAGTCACACAGCTGGCAGTGAACGCTGCTCTCCTTTCAAGGTATGTTGGAATACAGCTTTCTGTCCATTTTTTCCCCTTAAAAGCAACGGATGCCTTGAAACATCAGAATGCCAGCATTTGCGATTAATGGAAGAAAGTAGAAAAGGCTGAGTTAAAAAAAAGGTAAGAACTGGAATGATTATAGAACTAAAAAAAATATTTTTTGTGGTGGAAATTGAACGGTGTAGTGCTTAGAGCTGAGGCAAAAGAAAATCTTGGAGTCCTGACTATTAAAGGCACAGAAAATTAAAGAGACATCAAGTACTTCCCCAAAGGCTGAAATTACTTTTCTCAGTGTAACTTTTAAAGAAATATCTGTGTGAAGTGTTTGAAAATGCTTCAGTATTAGGGTATATCTGTGTGGAAAGCAGTTGCTAAGGTGGCATTCTGTCAGTCATGTATCTGTTTTAGTTTAAATACAAGAACTCCCTTCATACTGAAAACACATTTGATTAAGCTGGAGGGAGCCCGAGTTTAAAATGCAGAGATTTCCTCCTTGTTTAAAGGCATTTCTTCTGCCACAGACTTGTACAGCTGTATTGGGAAGGAAAAATATACTGATCTGTATTAGATGTGTTAATGTACGCTTTTATTCTGTTCAGTGTTTAGAGTTACGTGCTTTATATAAGGACATACTAAATATACAATATTTTCTAGTTTGCATTTTTAACTTTTTTTTACACTAGGAACAGAAAATTGCCTTTATTGGTATGTTTGCACTGCTTTCTCAGCATAAGGCTTTCTCGGTACAAATCTGCTTTGGTAATGAAGATGTTTCAGTCTGGTTTATTAAAAAGCTCTGTATTTTCTGTAGTACAAAGGCATTCTGCTTCCTAACTGTGTAAAGGCAATATCAAACACCTTCCTTCAGACAGCACTGTAAGCAGTAAAATATTTAGGATGACTATAGTTAAGGCAGCATTGCAGGGTGACTTCCCATCCTCATGGTAAATAGACACTGAATGTTTTGAAGAAATAAATTTTAGCAGAGATACAGGCCTTGCTGAAATAACCCCATGCAGCTTTCCAACTGGCTGTGAGCAGGCACAGCAACATGATATGTTTGGCTACCCTCAACCTGAAGGGCAAGTGGTCTCGGTTAACGGCAAGCACTGGGTTTGGGATACCAATATTTCTGGAAACAGAAGCTTCAAAATCTGTCCTTAAGTATTTTCCAAAACAAATACATTGACCTGATTCTCGTCCTGTTTAGGACTTGTCTGTGCCTGAGTGTGAGTGGGTGTATGGGTAGTCATAGCATGAAAGTGGCTGAAACCCTTCCCACAGTGAATATAAGCTACTTTGGAAAAAATATAGTACATTGATAAGGGAATGGCTGTAGTTATGCTGCCAAAAGTAGTGCCTTAGATTATGGATTGAGAAATGTGTGTATGGCTTGAGAAGCAGTGTCTGAAGCTGTGGTAAAGTGGGAAGTATTCCTTCAAAATCCACTAGAGCTATTCTGGAGCCAAGCCAGTATGAGAATCAGAGTCCTTTTCTCCCATGTATCTTACTGTCCAATGGAGGTATTCAATACAAAGTGCTCTCTGCTCACAGAAGGACACAGAAACCTCCTCACGTTACGTGTAGGAATAGCATTTGGCAACCTGGTTTGGTTTCTGTTCCCCATGCTGAACTATATCCCGCATTCTCCTCACTGATGTTCACGGTCTTCTTTCCCCACAGATGGTGACATTTTGTTGGTTTTGTTTGTGTGGTGGTATACTTTGGAACAAAAGTTAATAATATAAATAGCAAACAATATGGAGCTGTTTCTCTCTAGTTAGGTTCATGGATTACACTATGTTCTCTAAATGGTTCATAAGCTTTGTAGTAATAAAAAAACAATGTGGAAGTGGTTATCTGGCCTTTACCTTCTGGTGGAGGAGGAAAGTACTTACCCGTCTGTATTATCATCCCAAGTTTAAAATGCAACTGTGAAAAGGAGTGATTCAGTTCACAGGAAAACAAACCAGTGCTAATACTTAACCCGGTTCCCAGTTCATTCGTATGCCTCTGATAGTATCTGTGCTACGAGTGTGAGCCCTGTGCCTGCAATCCACCCTGACCAGACCTTTCACTGACTTGGTGGTGAGACCCAGTGAAGTGTATTGCTTTCATGTGTAGCTCAAAAAAAAAAAAAAAAAAAAAGCGATAGGCTTGCTGTCCCCATTCTTGAGTGAGGGGTTTTCCTGAATGTGCCTGAAACTACACCATGCCTACAGATTGTACATATCAGATCCATAAATATCTTCTGGTCTAGCAGTACTGTGACATCTGAGACTGTAATTACAGCTGTAGGCCTGTGGATGTCACAAACACACGTGAACAAAATACTGTGGCAGGCTGCCAGCGTCGCTGTGAACTGAGTCCATCGGACCTCCTTGCACATAGCAAAGTGGACATTGCTTTCAGCTTCATGAAGCTGAAAATGGTTCTGGATGTGTCCTCTTCCTCTGCGTATTGGCCAGGAGGTGAATTCAGTTCCCTCCTCTCCCTCCAGCTTCCCCCTGCCAAAGCCCAGGCCTGTGTAATGCGCTTCACAAATTCTCTCCATTACCCAACAGCCAGGAATAACCTTTCATTCATTCAATTTCAAAATTACTCTTCTTTTTGTTTGTGGAGGGGGATGCTGAGCAAAACAAAAAAGAGCAGATCCAAAGGGAAAGAGAGCAATGATACTGAGCTCAGCCTCTAGCATTTTGCATTTCTGCTGAAGCACTGCTGAGCTCCAGTACTAGATTATGAGCCTTCTCTCTTGATAGAGGGAAGTACAGGTCTGAGGGCCATCATACACTGCAAATTTACCCAGTCCTGGGCAAATATTTACAGAGATACTTGTGCCAAATAACTTTGTGCTGACCAGTAAGAAAATAGTGTTCAATAATCTTTCTCTGTCTCTTGTAAATGGTTTCAGCTCAGTGGGACTGAGTGGACATTACATTCATAAAGTAGATCATTGCTAGCAGATACTAAAACACTCATTAAAAAAAGATAGTATCTCAAATTACAAAGGACCTCATCCTTCACTTCCTACTGAAGTGTGACTTTTCCAGCTCTTAGTCTTCCAGGGAGGAGCAGAAGCGCTGAATGGAAATTTCTAGGCTTGAGAGCACGACTTGGTTAACTGCATTGCAAACATACTTTCAAGTAAAAAAAATTAGCTATATAAAACACATTTTATTGAGGCAGCTTCCTAGATCTCTCTGTATGTGTTGATACTTGCACACAGTGACATAAATGTTCCCCGTTTCTGGTTCCTCTTGTTCTGTTTTAATAAAGAAAAACTATTATGGGTTGGCCGAGACCTGGGTGCTTTTTAATTGCTTTTCTAGGGAAATCTCTTAGCCTTCAAGGGAAAATCCATAACTTGTAACTAGAAATACCATCAGTTTAGCTGATTCTTTGAACATCCTTGGTTCCTGCTAATAGTTTTGACTTTGCTACTTGAATACAGGACCTACAAGCATCTTTGTGCGTTGTGTTTCTGAGCAAGTCAGTATCTCTGGAGTCCCATAGCCAGCCAGCAACAGACACTGCAATTTGGGACGTGTGGATCTGGCTCCTGCTGTAGGATGGTTAACCCCTCTGAAGTAAGGCACTCCCAGACATGCTGTAGTAAAGGAACTGTTTGTTTAAATTACATTTATATAAAACCTAATGAGAAATCCTGTACCTGTCTGACAGACTTCAAAGACCATAAATAAGGGCAATTGGGTGAGTCAGAGAGGGACTATTGTGTGGCTCTAGAACCAGGATGTGATAAGGTTTATTTTTTGGTGTTGGTCTGGAGCTGCTATCAGTGAAGATGGTGAACTCAAGATGTGCAGTTCATGAAAACCATAGCCAGCATGTTGCTGTGGAAGAGTCCAGCTTGTGAGTGTGAGTTTGTGCACACTAGAACATGTTCCCTCTGTGGACCTCCCTCCTGTGTGCTAGAGCTTGTTGTAGCCACAAGCCATCATGGAGAGTTGTTCTACATGCTTTTTGTCTGAAGGAGAGATGAGAGATGCTGATGAGAAGACAGAGTGCAGAATTACTTTTTACTAGAAGGAAAAAAATACCATTTTACTGTCAGGCTCATGTTTCTCCCCTTTAATTGAGAGCGTTAGTATTTGTGTCTGTAGCAAGCTTTTCTGCCTTTCACTTTGCTGTAATAAAGAGGAGAGGAGGGAAAGTATAAGACATGAGTCATTCCTCAAAGAGTGGACGCTGTCTGGGTGTCTGACAGAAGCTTTGATATTCACGTTTGATTATACATACTATTGTATTTCACACTGCCAAGGAGTAAATGTGCAGAACTGAAAACCTTTATGTACTTTTTGCAAAGAAGGAAACACGGCAACAGAAGAGCTGTATCTCTGTGCTCAGGGACTGAAACAGGTCCTTCAAGCTACCTCTACTTATGCATTTGTGTTCTATATGTTCCTGTGGCTTAGGAATTAATTCCTTGCTTGTGTACATAGAGCCACAAATCATTCAAAATTGCATGCTCTAAACTCCTATGTACATAGAAGGAAAAGCACATTTCATGACAGCTAGTATATATGCTGATCATTTGCATGCAAAGAAAATTCCAGGATTAAGTAGCAACAGTGACGTGCAGCAGGCTGACACTGGTTATGTCTGAGCAGTAGATGGAAATTTCGTGTGTTGTGCCTGTGCTTAATTTTGGAACCATTCTGATGGGTGGAGATGAGGAGATGATGAAGGAAAATAGGCTTCAAAAAAAAGGAGGTTACAAAGATCTGGAATATTGTGCTGAGTTCTGGGCCCCTCAGTTCAAGAAGGACAGGGAACTGCTTGAGAGAGTCCAGGCCGGAGCCACAAAGATGATTAAGGGAGTGGAGCATCTCCCATACGAGAAAAGGCTGAGGGAGCTGGGTCTCTTTAGCTTAGAGAAGAGGAGACTGAGGGGTGATCTCATTAATATTTATAAATATGTAAAGGACAAGTGTCAGGAGGATGGAGCCAGGCTCTTCTCAGTGACAGGCAATGATAAGACAAGAGGCAATGGGTGCAAGCTGGAACATAGGAGGTTCCACTTAAATATGAGGAAAAACTTATTCACAGTGAGGGTAACAGAACACTGGAAGGGGCTTCCCAGAGAGGTTGTGGAGTCTCCTTCTCTGGGGATGTTCAAAACCCGCCTGGATGTATTCCTGTGTGACCTGATCTAGGTGTCCCTGCCCAGGCAGGGGGATTGGACTAGATGATTTTTCAAGGTCCCCTCCAATCCCTGATACTCTGTAATTCTGCGATTCTGCAATGTAGTTAATGGGTAAAATGAGCGGATGCTGTGGGCTATTACTGTTGCATTCACTCAGAGCTTTTTCAGAGGAGCAGACCCTCAGCTAACCACAGATCCTGGAACCCTTCCCAGTGGGGTTTATCCATTATAGGGCTATGATAACATCCATAGGGCCAGCAGTAACTTGCTTGCTGAAGTTTTGTACAACAGAGAGGATGTGGTCTTGCACCCTCCTGACCTCTTCACACTTGTACTGATGGGTTCAGTGGTGGAGAATCTCAACCACAGTCTCTGGGGAGGATTTGTGGTAAAGGGAATTGTGCCCTTTGCCTGGAGTGGAGTAAACCCCACACATCTATATATAAATAAATATATATAACAAATATATGTAATTTAGCTGATACTACTTTAAGGACATATGTTTTTTTGAATTGGGCAATGTTTTTGTTGCAAATACCCAAGCAGTGTACATGGCTTGACCAGTCTGAAACCCCTTGTTGACTTAGCTTCCCACATTTTGGACGATGGCCCAACAAATGAAGGAAACATGCAGTTGTGGGGAGAGGGTTGGACAAAAGAGTCAAGAATTCTTGCCGTAGCTAATTTTCATAACTCCTTAATAATGAGGACAAAATGCCTCTTTGAGGAGCATTAGTTGTCATGGTTATAATTCAAAGACCAGCCCGGAGAAAGATAACTTTAGGAAGGTTTCTGTAAAATTGTCACCCTTTAGTATAATAAGTCTATGAGTCCCTTTGGTGCTGTGTTCTAGATACTAACTTTTCTGCATGTCTGGGAGGTGGGACGGCTTCTTCCAACTGCTCCCAATTGCTTATCTTTACACACATAAGCAGGTCCATTGGAACCACTGGGAGCACTCCCATTGGCAGGGCTTTGACTTCGTGGGGCTAAGATCATGTAGAGACTATCCAGTTATTAACAGACACTAAGACTCTTGAGCCTGAAATCTTACATGTTTACAGGTTGCTGTTCTTTTTTTGAAATTATTTCTGCAATGAAGGTTGAAATTTTGAATTAAAGTGAGGAAATGATGGATGCAAACCTCTAACTTCATTTGATTTACCCTTCTGCTATATTCTGTCTTACAGTAGCATCTGGATTTCTAAGTGATTGTATCAAGCCCCTGAGAAACTGTGTTCCCTGTACTTGACACTGTACAGGATAAAGCTGCTTTTGAGCTCTGACAGCCTGAAACACAGAGACAGAAGGTGGATGCAGAAAGGGAGAGGGCAGGGCAGCAATGAGACAATATTGGGTTGCGTGATAGACAGTGTCATCAGCTGAGCTGCTACAAAGCTTTTTGACTCATGTCTAAGAAAATGTCATATTTGTCTTACGTAGTTAATAAGAGGCAGAGTGAAACAGATCATGCTCTGTTATAAATGTTTATTTATAAAAGTGGGACTATGTAGATGATTTAAAAATACATGGCTGTTAAAGTTAGTTGAGATCATAAGACTAATTGTAGTAGAAGCTACTACTGTTATTCCAGCATAGTTTGCAGCTTCTGTTCAGTAGTGCGTATGTGAAGCCTATCAGAGGTTAGAAATGCCCCATATACACATCCTGATTGATGGGGTGGGCACCATGGGGCTCCTCCATGCTGGGGCAGCAGGCAATATGGAAGGAATCGCTTGCAGCAGACCCCCTTCCAGGGACTGTCTCCCAGCTGGGAGACATCACTTTTCCCATGCATGGGAGAAGAGGGAGGGCAAACACAGATTTTTGGGAGGACAGCCAGAGAGGACCTCGGTCAGGGGATTGTTACTGGAGTTTGCTTCTCGTTTTGGCTCTGCAGTTCAGTGCTCTGTCCGTTCCTCATCTCTGTTTGCAGTTGTCTTTGGGAGGGCTTATTGAGGAACTGGCAGAGGAGTGGCTTTGGGATGCACTCTGATTAGTTTAATAACCAGTTGTGAGAAGCAGTAGCAGTTACTCCAGTAAATGCATATGTTTAGTTTCAAAACAACCTGCTCATGCCCAGGTCCAAACCTCTGCTATTGCTTCTCAGTGACTGTATTGTTTCTTGTCAAATTCCAGTGTAGTCACAAGCTATTCATGTTGTTTTCTTAACAGAAAATGATTACATTAGTGATAGTGACATCCCCAAGATCTAATCTTCAGTTTTGTCTCCCAGTCTTTGATTCACTGAATGTCATTGTAGCTAAGACTTGAAAGTTACCACGGTATAAGCAGTGTTGTGCCCCCCCCGCCCCCTCCCAGCTTTGTAAGTCATTGAGACGTGTTTGGATCAAGGGCAGTGTTCAATGTTTTACCTGTTTTATCTTGGTTACCTTGAACAGTGTGTTTCTTCTATAATAATGCACAGCATATTTGGCTGTAAGATTAGATAGGGACAAATTAAAATATACTTGGTTTATGCACTGATCTGTCACACAAAATTTTTACAAAACAAAATTCAACTTATTTTTTGATTCCTAATGATGTAAATCTAAAGTTGTGTGAAAGTGCATTTTGATGCTTGTAGTAAACAAGACTGTAGGACCATAATCTTGCAAGTTGGCAGTTTTATTGGACTGACAGCATGAAATGACAAAGATGTTAAAGGTATCATCTTATTGCAAGTACTGAAAAAAATGTTCCTCAGATCGTCCCTTCTAAAACTAAATACTTAAATGGGTGGGTGTTTTGGTTTTCTTTTTTTTTTTTTTTTCCAATGTAAGGTGTTCAGTAGTTTTTTTTAGTATATGATATTTTTGCAGAAATCAGTGGGGATTAATTTCATTGTTTTGGTCAGCTGAGTTTTCTTTGGCTTCTAACCAAGTCTTAAATTAATACTTGGCCTTAAGAAGTTTCTTGCTGTCACTTTCAAGGCCAGGCGTTGGGTCATGCCTCCACTTGCTTTGACCTGCTTGTCTTGGCTTTGGCTGCTCTGGAAAAGGAGCTGTCTCCATCCAGAAGAGCCCAACAGCCCAGTTAGTTTCTTCTTAGAAGATAAGTACATGCTATGTATAAACAGATAAAGTTGCTCCCTCTGTTAAATAATGTTCCATTGCTTTCACTTTGACAATGCATGTGTTCAGATATCTTCTAAAAATTCTTGGTGTTTGAACAGGCTAATGTCACAAATATCTTCTGAACACACCCTATGTAAACTGTAAACATTCCAGCTCAAGGATTTAACCTATCCCAAGGTTTTGTTATCCGATTAACAAAAATAAACACTCTTTTCTGTGTCAAAGGCAAATCGTTATGTCTGACTTCCTATTCCTGTTTCAGCTGAGACAGCTAGCCAAGTTACCAGCTCATTTGACCTCCCAGAAGTTCAATTCCTTTTTACTTAGCAAATTCTACAGTTACCGAAAGTCTTCATGTGGTCAGAAAGGAAGACCTATCATTTGCTTTTGTCATTAGTGTCATGAAGTGTGTGTTTTTATTTAATAGCAGTATATTACCTCTCGTCAACAGGAAGTTAAAAGTAAAATGCACCCAACTAGCTTGGGTGGAAATTCCTTGTAGCTTAGCATTAACAGATATTGCATAGTGTCATTAAGAATTGGGGGTATTATTTAGATAAACTCGAGTCTGATCTTACCCCGGTAACCAATACTTGGAATTCCACTTGGTATAATTTTGTTGTTTCAATGTGTTTTGGAAACATTTGGAAGTGTTTGATACCAAAATAGACAAGTTCTGTTGTCTAGGTGCAGTTTCCCTTTATCACTGCATCTTGTGCTGATCACCTTTCTTCAGCTCTGTGACTGCCAGGGTTGAACATCAAACTTTAGGGGATTCCTGCTACTGCAGGACCAGATGTATCACCCTAGCCTGCTGCCTGCAGCTGGCACCATCACCCTGCTCAGGAATAGTAAGTTTGATACATCTGGGTCATCTCCAGACGTGATGCCCATAGGCTTGCCCTGGGCTCACATCCAGTAAGTCTACTGCAAGGAGCCGTGGCACTTTTCCTAACTGCCTGTCAGCTGGGAATAGCAGTTTTTATTTCACCATTAGCTATTAGATTACCTTTTCTTGGAATCCCCAGCTTTTCTGGGAAGGGAGTTGGAAAAGCCCACTTTCTCCCCCTTCCCCCCCTCAGTTATTCTAAATCAGTATTGTAATGAAACACATAAAAGATTCCCACAAATTGCAAAGAGTCACATCTGTTTTGGAAAAAAAAACCAACCCAAAACCAAGTGATTTGTTACATTCGGTTAATATCTATGGTCTTCCAAAAAAATAAGTCCCTTAGAGCCTATTGATGTGGGGTTGCTAGAAGTTACTCTGAAGGACTGGCGTTCTAAAATCTCAAAGTAATTCATACCTCACAGTAACAGTAGAGTAAGGATGTTACCTGACAAGTGAATTCTCCAAGACTTGTGGAGACTGATTTATGTGTGCCTTAATGACATTTTGATTTATTAGAATGATTTGAAGTGTATGTGAGATTTGGGGAGGCTCTTCAATGTGTGTTTTAGGCATCCTAAAGTGCTGGTATAAAAATGCCCGTCAGGAAGCTGGATGATATTCTTAATTAGTACACTCTGGCCCTTACATTTTTTTGTGTGCAAGAGGCTTCCCACTCACTACATTCCTTTCAAAGTATTTGATATATTTATTTTTTGGTTGCTAGCATGATATGAAAATACTCCATGCAGCCGGTGCTTCTTGAACAGCAGCTCAAGGGCTCTTTTTTTTCCCAGGCATTCCAATGAAAATAAGTGAGAGAAAGTGCCTTTGGTGTGTTCACATGTACCAGGCAGCAGGTTTACTTAAGCTGCTTGTTCTTTAAACAAGTTTTCTTAAAATAAAAATTTTACAGTGCAGAAGGCTGTCATGTAATATTTTTCATCTGACTTTTCTTAAGCGCTGCCTAAAGAGAACAGATATTGAAATACTTTTATTCACTCTAATACTTTGGCTTGGTAGCATATTATGGTAATCCAGAAATGGATTTTTCTTGTACATGCATGCAGTCAAGTCATTGGTTGCTTGCAATATTAGGGCACAGATGTAATACAGTAATTCTGAATATATTAAAAATGTATTTAAAATTAGACCTTCTATTCATTGATCTGGTTGGGGTTTTTTTGACATCACAATTTCAGAAGATCTGAGTACGTGTTTAACTTGTTAATAATCTCATTGCAACAGAGCAAAATATTCAGGCTTTTGATACACAGGAGCACTTAAACATGTGATTAAATGTCCTTCTTGAAGATGAAGACTTTCCTGAATTGGGCCTTTAATCGTATGTTTTACTGAATCACTGCTTGATAAGTAAAGCTGTATGGTCTAGATAGGTAGCTCTGAGTAGGCAGTGTCTATCAAAAGAGGGAGAGATGAATGCATTGTGGTTTAGTGGCCAGTCTATTAGACCACAGAAATACTAGCACGCTTGATTCAAACTAATTTGTTGTGCAGGGCTGTTGAGTTTTACAAAGCAGCCCGAGAAATTAATTTTTAATAACATTCTATTGAGAGAGTTGGGACAGCTAAGTGCTTGTAACCATAATGGGTAATGATGGGGTTTTGCTGAAGCTGATAGACATGTGAGTTTCTGAAAGCTGTCTTCAGATGTCCTAATTTCATAACTGAGTTTATATCTTTTATGATCTGACCTCGTTATCATAATACACTCTGTTACATTTTTTAAATCTTTCCATAATTATTCTTTTTCTCCAAGGATCTGACTTTTAGTGTTGGTTTTGAGCACTTGTATTTTACAGATAGTTTTCTTTTCCTATTTTATTTTCTAAGGAGGGAACCTTAGTTACGGGAAACAATAGGAGCCTGAGCTGAACGATGTCAAAACAGGTTTTTATATGGCATTGAAATTATTTCGTAATGAGTGGAGTATTTAAAAAATCTCTAGGGCATAAGAAACAATTACAGTGCTTGCAAATGTTTCTTGAAGAATGTTCAGTGAATACCTGGTACATTAAGTAGGAGCTTAGTCCAGGCGCTGTGAGTACTTTTGTTTTGATCCTAAAATCTTTCTTGTAAAATGGGGAAGTGCTATGTTATATGTTAGACCCACATGTGACCTTAAACCTAACCCCAGCCTCTTTACAATCCTACCATATGTATGCAAGTCCCTGCCTGGGTGCTGCTTTATGGCAAGCCTGGGGGGGATGCTGGGCTAGAGCAGATTCTGGACTCACCCTGCCCCACAGGACGGGCTCAGGCACACACAGCCCACAGGGCAAAACACAGAAAAGCCCCTTTTTATTCCACTAACGTTTCCTGGAGCAATGTGTCTCATGTTTGTACCTTTCGTGACTGCCTTTAAACTCCAAATTCAGCTACAGCTAAAAGCATACGCTACAAACTTCAGCAGAATAGTTTGTAAACACTAGGCTTGAAGTAGCTTCTCCAAGAGCGCTATTGGATGCAGCATGTGAAAAATGAAAGGGTGACTTATGGTGTTGAATATAATCTATTCATTCTCCTCTAGCTTCAGTGCAGAAGGCTTTCATGATTTTATGTGATGTTTCCAAGTGGTGAAAGTCACATTCAGACACGCTTTTTTATCTAAGTACAGTGACTTTATTGCAGACACACAATGTCCCTCTGATGTTGCAGCTCAGGAGACTGCCTGGCTTGTTTGCTCTATCACACATACAAAGTCACTTTTGTTCTTTGAGCCTGGTAATCTTCATTTGAGGCACCTGGGCAGGCTCAAGTGAGCCTTTGTATGATTGTAACAAGGATGTCACCTCACAATGCATGCTCACAGGGAAAGCTTCTGCCCTAGGTTGCATAAATTTTTAACATATCTCTGTAGCTGTGGTGGCTTGACTTTGGCTGCTCCCTCACTCCAGTTTCAAGACAATAATATCAAGATTTGTAACGGGTACCTGTCTAGGAGCAGGCACAGCAGATATTTGCTGTTTGGAAGTTGTTTTGAAGGCCAGATGCTGGGCACTGTGGTGTCAGCAGGCCCTGAGGGCAGACAAGTTCTGTACTCCTTCCTCCAGTGCTTTTGTTGTGTTTTTCATATTTCACTCAAAACCTCCACTGCTTTCCTGTGAAGTGTTTTTGATTGTACTTTTTGTACTTGTACTTGCTCTTCCCACCCCCCTGAGCCCCTTCTCTTTCTGCTTTGAGCATGCTCTAATGTTTTCCTGCTTAAAGAATAGTGCTGGGACATTTCAGTGCTCAGTAAAAGCACAAAGCTTTGTCACTGCCCAGAGACAAAGCACAAGTGTTCGTGGGCCGGTGAACGAAACGGAAGTGTTGACAGGTCTGAGCGCTCAGCAAACCCTGGTCCTGGTGACTGCGCAGTTTACACCCTCCTAGGACTGACCCCATAAAGCTCACTCACATTCATTCAGGCTTCCTCGTCCTGCCTTATCCTATGACATCAATACCATTAATGTGAGAGCCAGGGAAGGATGAGTCTCCCCAAACAGTTTCTCTTCCTTATAAGCTGGGCAGCATACAATTTGAGGAAGTACACCCCATTTCCTGGAAATGCTGTGCAATGTAAAAGGAGTATGATCTCTGTGTGTGTTTGTGTGTGCACATGCGTGCGTGTATGTACGTGACTGACAGAAGTATATAAAGAATCTTGGATCTTAACAGTTTATGAGTGTTTACGCACGCTGAGGTTAGTCTGACCCTTCCTTGCACCAATTTATGCTGATGTAGAATTCGTATGTTCCTCTGTATTAGAGCATCCCTGAGATGTGTTTATCCCTGTTCCACAATATCTTGTGGAGCCTGTGTTGCTGTTTCATGGACATCATGGACATTTTTGTGAAGAGTTAGGTGCTATATTTCGGTTTCAGTGATAACATTTCTTGCTTTATTTGGGATTCCATCCTAAATGGGTCATTTGTGTTTGTGAGCATGAAAGGGAAAAATTTAGTGCTTAGAAATGTATTTTATTTATATGAGGGTCCTATTTTTCAGGGGCTTTCCATTTACTTTTACTTCAGGTCACTTTTATTAATAAAACCAAAAATGGGAGGGTCTTTTCCTCTTGGTCCCCAATTCATTCCTTAATGACACCTTGTTCCCCTGGACAACATACATACGTATTCTAGGTGTTTTGTTTTCAACCTAGATTGTTGGCAACTCACATGTAATTACAGTAGGAATTTTAAGCCACTGTAAAGAGCGCTAACGAATGTATAATTATCTAATGACAATCTGTAGGACTAAGTCTAGCAAAGTGAAAGCCATAAAAATTCAGAGGACAAATTTTTCACAGCTTCTCTGCAGTGTATGAAAAAGTCAGTTCTGCCAGGGTAGTAAAGTTGGGGAGATGGTTTGAGAGCTTGGGAGAGGACAACATGTTTTGAAATGTTGGGAAAGAACAAGCGAAGGAGTAGAGGGTGGGAGCAGGAGGAAGACACAGGACTTTTTCTCCCCATCGTTTCTACCACTTGATCTGATCATGGGAATGAACCTCCTCCAAAGGTCTGATTTCTCTTTGAGGCCCAGTTGCCACTGGATGGGGCTACCTTTAACGTAAGCATTAGCTTTTCCCCCTGCATGCTACCCTTGGCAGCAGTAGCAGAAACCACAGTTCTAGTGAGCAAAGGCAGAGCCCAGCTGGTTGGGTTGCTGTGGGAAAAGGCACAGGCCATGTAGGCCATGCATCTGCTCTCTCTTTGATGGGCAGGTTTTCCAGGTATTATCAGGGTGGCTTTGCCTGCTCCTGCCTGACTTGGAGGACCACTTATGGACAACGTGGCACCTTAGGGAGCATGGAGTGAGTGCTGCTGCGGGTAGCCATGGTGCCTCCTCCAGGGGCTGTGCAGACAGGCTGTGGAGCTGTCTCCGTGGCTCCAATCCTGTTCGCCTCATTTGCTGATCGCCGACTGGGTTAATAAGGCTGCGGTGAGATGAACCAGCCTGGGCTGTGTGTGGGCTGGATCCTCTGGTCCACCGGGTTTGTTGTCTGATGGAGATTTCCACAGGGTGCTTTGCTTGTTTTAGAGAGAACTTCAGTCCCACTCTGGCATTCTGGTGCGATAGGAAGGAGGAGTGTGAGGTGTTGGGGGAGGGGGCAGGCACCGACACAGGGATCAAAACTGAATTTAACCTACAAACAGTCTTCAGGGACAAAGGTGCCTGGGATATCATAACAAGTCCCCACAGCCATCACACTGTGGTATCTGATGACTAGAGAGGCAGAGCGGTGTACCAGGATCCTGCTCTTTGCTGTGGCAAATGCTCTGGCTGTCACACTGAGGGCCAGATTTAGGACATCTAAAATTAGACCCTAGCCCTAAACCCAGTCATACACCTGAATCTTTCTACTATTGCCTTAATAAAAGCATGCAGGATTGTAACTGATCGGGTTATAAAGAGAATACTGACTTTGGAAACAGCTGTATCCATTTTATACCCATTCCTACATCCTGAAATATTCCTAATCCCTCATCTTCACATTGCTATCTTTGACTGTGTAAATGAAGAAATGTCAGATCCATGCAGTGTGGGGGTGAGTAGCATACCTGTACAGAGGCGGCTGCTGTTGAAAAGCACACCTGAGTGGATGTGTTACAGTTCTCTCAAATACTGAGATAATGTCTAGCACGGAGTTTTAAATAACAGGTAGTACTTGATCTGCAGTATTTCCAGTGACTCACTGTTCCCCTCCACCCCCCTCCCTCTCCCCCCCCAGCTCCCTGTTGTGGTAATTACAGAGGAATATTGTAGTTCCTGACTCAGAGGGAGGCTTCTTTCCAAGGCTTCTGGCCATGCTGGAGCTCCAGCTCTGCAGCCGTATGGAGCAAATTGTGGGGGGCATCATGGTAGCAGGTGAGGACTGTGCCAAGAAGAATGTGAGCGTGGCATATGTTTAGAATTAGTGATAGCAAGCCATTAAAGAGAGTTTGCTTTGGATTTGTGGCCAGGAATTTGGTTGCCAGAATTTTGGCTATGGCTCTTTTGTCTCTAAAACTGGGTGCTTACAGGAAAGACACCCCAGGGGACACATCATATGGCTTCTCTGTCAGGCTAGGCTAGGAAACTGCACAGTATAAAAATTAAAAGGGATAAGTGTGCTCCCACCCAGGTTTGTTGTGGTTTCATGGCTTTTGAAGATAAATTGTCTTCCTGGAGACTGCTGGGAACACAGGGCGGGAGGCTCATGGAGCATAGCTTGGGCTGGGGCTGGGTTGTGCATCAGTTTGTAGGGTGGGAGCTCTGAGGTGAGTCTCCACGTGTGCTGACCCCTCAGACTCCATGAGCACCATCATTTTTCCCTCTGGGGAGGAAGTAAGCAAGTACTACAAGCTGGCATGTCGCATACGCACTGACTAGCTGCAGCTTGCCTGGCCACTCCAGGAGCTGCAGAACGACAGCAGTGATATGCTGCCAAATGTGACCTGACAGCCCGGCCATGAGGATGCTCAGGACTGTGTGGGAAGTAAGCAGAAGTGGACCAAAGGGCTCGGGTCTCCCATTTGCCTCGTGAGATGTCAGATCTGATGGGTCTTGATCCTCTGTTGTTTTCATGTTCATGCAGCCTCCATTCGTATTTGCGGCTTTTTCGATTTAGTAGAGCAGCACTCTTACTTGGCGCTGGTGCAAGTAGCTGCCCACAGCCAGCCACCAGGTCTCTGCTTGTACAAAATATGTGTGAAGGTCTTCTTGCCATCAGCTAAGTGTTTTCAGAAGCAGATCTGTGAAAGCTGGATCAAGTTTCCTGAAAATGGGAATAGATTTTCCTGTGCCTTAAGTGCTGCACCAAACTCCACTGTCTATTTTGAGGTGAATAAAATCTGCAATTTTTCTTTCTATTGTTTCAGCTTAAGCATGAGGATCTTCTCTTTCATTTCTCTTTCAGTGTTACTATGTAAGAATGAGAGGTTTGAAATTTTTTGTTGTTGTGGTGCAGTGTTTTCAAATGCTTATGTAGAAAAGCAGTACATGTGAGCATGATTCCATTTGTTACTTCTCAAAGGATAGATATTTCTTGCTCAAGCACAGCTGGGACATAATGTGTGGTGGAAACATGGCTATTATGAGCACCTCCTTGTCAAAGTACTAGTGCACTTTGTTCATGGTTCACAAACCTCAGCTAGATGCTTAATAGCCCTATGAAATAGATAGAAGGGCTGGAGATCAGGGACTGGGATGCACAAAAACTACAGACCTGAACATGCAACTCTCTGTCACAGTCAGGGCAATGCAGAAAAGAGAACTGCACATGAAATACTCTTAACTTGCTTGGATTTAAGCTTCATCCCTGCATGAAGTAGGACATGCAATCTGAAACCCCTTTCTGGGTTTAGATGTATTGACCAACACTATTGCAATGGACTGCCAGATTGCTATCTCAGTGACAGGTCACGGAGCTCACAGTACCCACCACCTACGTTGCAGGCTAAATACATGAATTGCTTGCTGTCACCTTGCACTGGCCCAGGAGAACTCCTGAGCCACCAGCTGGAATGGAACAGGGGAGTGGAGACACCGATTGAAACAGTGTGGGTGCAATGAGGATTGAAGGATTCATAGGGACAGGAGGGGTATGACTCTGAAACTCATTTGAGAGGGCACAGTGAGTAATATATATATCTAAAAATGTATATATGAACACAGTTTACTTTTTAAATTACAAATTCATTGTCCCAAGTCAGATCCTGGCTCCTAGGACTTTGGCAAGGGCTCTGACCATTACGCTGTTCCATATAACATAGGCAATGTTTAATCTGTGTGAGTTTTGGTTTGTTTTTTTTAAATTAATATGATAAATGGCTTGAGTGAGGTGCTTTGTGCCAGCAAGGTGTTCTCTGAGAACCCAACCCAGTTCCGGTCTTGTGAGGTGGGTTCTCAGGCACCTTCTTTGTAAATTTTGAACAGCCTGAAGTGTGAGACTGGCACCAAGATGCCAAAGTGCTACATTTAGGTGTGCAGGTGCTCTTATGGATTTGAGCTGTAAATTCTCAAGCCAATGAGAAGGACTACATGGTACGTGGGATGTTTCAGCTGTTGGTTTCTCTTTCCAGGCTGAGTGGACCATTAATGACTGAATGGACTCTGCTGGGAAGGCTTGTCCTCACACCATGACAGCTGACGAGTCAGAAGCTGGAGAGTTAGCTCTGGAGCCCCTGCTCACTTGCAAGCTATGTCTCTGTGACTATTCCCTGGATAAGATGACTACTCTTCAGCAATGCAACTGCATGTTTTGTACATCGGTAAGATCTAGCAGTGCCTTCAGTTTACAGGAACAGAGTAACAGGAGATAAACAGAACCGCAAAATGGGGTAGAAGAAGGGTGTGTTATCTGTGCTGACAGAGGATGCTTTCCTAAAGAACATTTGGTGCTGCTTTGTCTTGCCTTATTTAAAAGACTTCTCTGTCATTCTGCTTTTGATAATTTTTAACTCATTTAATTTTTAATTTAATTTTTAATTTTTAATTTAATTGTGTTAAACGGATGTTCCCATAGCAAATAATAATAAATCCCAGTAGTAAGTGGGAAAAAGATGCATTTTAAGACTCTTGGAGAACATACACAATCTATAAGCAGCCTCAGTATTTATTTTTTTCTGAAGCAAAATCTTGAAACATCGTAGGATAGCTGTCAGGTTTTGTTTCTCTTATTGCTGTCTGAGTATTCAGAAACCTTTTAAGTCTTGTATGTAATTTTTAAGGGCAATCAGAAAACCTAAACAAAAATGAACCTTGCTCTGTTAAACCTTTGTATCGGCAGTCTGTGCTGCAGAGATGTTGCCCAGGTCATGAATTGCCTATAGTTGTCAGTAAAGACGTTCAATCCTGAAAATCCATATCAAATAAAGCTGGTGGAAATTATAAAATCAGAGGTTGAGTGAGTTGATAAAAGCCCTGCAGATATTACTACTCTTCTGATCTCTGTCAGCATGGAAAAATGGACCTGGTTTCTCTGGTGACAGTGAATTTGATGTACCTGACTAATGTATTTTGGAAGCAAGTAAAAGCCACTGGAGGGATGTTAGGTTTTTTTAACTCCAGATTAAATGTACTTGGTTTTATTTTTTAATAACAAATTGTGGATAATCATCAAGCAAGTACGTTTAACTTGATTGTGTGAACTCATGGAAGAAATCTGTTTGTGAAGCAAGCTTGAGTGAGAGTATCTTCACTTACTCTGAATTCAGGGTAGCTTAAATGGGTTAAGAATCTAGCAATGTGTTTCAGAAAATTAGGATAAGATTGATTAATATGCATTTGCAGCCTAATCTGCAAGAATTTTGTTTTCTATACCAACGTCCACAAAACATTTACATATTTTAGTTTGTAACAAAAGTTTTAAGACAATTTACCTAACAGGTAGGTATGAAGAATCTGCTTTAAATTGAAACGTGATACTTTTACTGTGGTACCACTCTTCTCCAAGAGTTCAGTGACTCTGATTTAGTACCATTAATGGCACATTAACCTCAGTGTTAGTTGGGCAGAGTAACCCCTTCACCCCTGGGGAAGGGAGGACTGCTGAGGGCTGTGCCAGTCAGAGCTGGGCTCTCCACTCCTCCGGGGACCTGGGGAGGGGAGAGGTCGGTGATGGCTGGGGATGCTGCTGTCCCCACCTGTCCCCTGTTGATGCCACAGCTGCCACCCCATATGTACACCCCCTACCTGGCTGGTAGCAGGAATAGCACCTGCTCTGAGCTTGGTTCTCCAGTACCATGACAGTAAAGTGGAAAGTACAGTCACAGTTGTTTGTGCAAACTTTGCTGACTTTGTCTAAGCCAAGAGCCAGCCATGGGTGAGTGCCGAATGCAGCTGGGAGAAGTCTTTAGACACGCTCTATTTATTTCAGTGGGTGTAATATGTCTTGTTTCTGCTTATGCTCCATGTCTACCTTTGTCTGGCTGTTGTTGCCTGTTTCTGAACATCCTCCCGATGGACATGTCTGGGCTGATGCAACAGAGACACATAGATCTTGCATCACAGAACAAAGGGGCTCTGTAAGCTTATAACCTGCCTATATGGCTTTCTGTCTTGAATCCAGAGCAGTTTCTGGGAGGCTGTATGAGTTGCACCTTTAGGCAGCCTCCAAAGAGCAGTGTCAGGAGCACTTTGCCATGGATGCCTTGGTGTCGGGGCTTGCGTGGGCAATTGCTGGTGGCACATCTTGCAGTAGCTGCACTGGTGTGCAATGCTCTGAATTTCCTCCCACCCAGGCAAGGGCTTCTAGATGCCTTCACATTGCACTTAGTGTGAAGGGCACCTTAAGACAGATATTGGGGTTAGAATGTCAATGGTGAGCTATGGGATTGAGTCCGTATCAGTTTTTCAGCTAGTAATGCAATCAGCTTGTATAGCTTATTCTTATTTTTGATCAGGTAGGTTAATTTGATACATCCAAGAGTAGTATTAAATTTGAAATAGAAAAGGGCTTAACATGTTCATAGTAGGTTCTGCTCTATTAAGCTGAAACCATTAGTTTTGTTAATTTTTTTGTTCTATTACATGTGAGGTTTGGGGTTTATTTGCTAACTGTAATGATGATTCTGCATCTGTGGTCATTTTTCACTGCAGTATCTTTGGTTGTGGAAATAATTGAAAACTGTTACAATTTAGGCATCTAGGGGATCTCCTTTTCACTTGTAGCCTGTAAAACCAAGGAATTTAAACGAGTATAGCATTATGTACAGCTATTTTTCCATCTTGGAAACCTTTGTAATAAACTTTATTCTTCGTGAAAGCTGTATTCTAGCCAAAGTAAGAAAACTATGTTAAAGAAGGTGCATGTCAGCATTTTGGTGGAACATTGCTAGTAAGAGATGAGTTTTTCAAATAGCTATAAACATTTTTTTACTTTTTCTGTTCAGACAAGAAAAAGCAGATGTCTTACAGAACACACGTGGTGCCATCTTACTTGGTGGCCCAGTCAGGTCTGAAGAGGCATCAGCCTTGTATTTCTCAACATATGTTGCACTTGACGTAGGACTCCGCTAAAATGTGAGATAAAGCACACATTTACACATCCCAGGAATTTGGAATTAGCTAAAGTGTACCTTATGGCTTGGTTTCATTGTGTCTGGACTACATTAGCTTTGAATGAAAGACTGATCCCTGAAGAGGATTAGGCAGAGATGCGAGGTGTATTTTATCTGCCAAAGTTTTAGATGACTGCACTTCAGGTCATTTTCTATACCTTAAAGCTTTTGTGGAGTGCCACGCTGTGGTACAGACTCTTACACATATATTTTCAGCAATATATTTATTGCGTAAGCTGCATGGTTTTATGCTACATGCCTATTTCCTGAAAGAGGAGGGCGTCTCATCTGTTCCTGACACTCCTTACCTTGCTTTTTGTCTTGCCAGTCATACTTTCTATATATTTGATGGGTTCTCCTTCCTATCTGCAGTCCCTTGTGCTTACCTCGTCTTATAACTTTTTCTTCCTTGGCTGTCCCCATGTGCAACTACATAGGGTTTTGCCCCTGTGGTGGTCACATTGCTCACATATGTACATGAAATAATTATATGCTCTGTCTGGCTTACACCACCACAGTGCTACAAAACATAGTATTTTAGTGCACTTATATGTGGGTCCAAAGCAAACTAATATTAATTACATCCTGACTGATACACTTACAAAATTATATTTGGAGTATTGCACTTACTTCTAGTCAATTTTCCTACGGTTGTATCCTTTGCCTTTCTCCTTCCTCCCCCAGACAGTTTCAGTGGTGCCTCACTAAGGCAAGACTCAGGAGTGCTCAGTCAGAGTAGCACCTGCAATAGATGGGCTGACCTCCCTTCTTTGCCTTTGGAGGGGACACTGAGAGTTGCCCAGGCTTTGATGCTCATTAGACTGGCTGGAAAGGATACATTTTGGAGACTGCCGCATTTTCAAAACCTGATTGAAATTGGGAAAACAGCTGGGAGAGACGATGAGTGATTTGATCGCAGGCACCTCACTTCCTCTAGCTAGAAAGGCCCCAGTAGCTGGCACAGCACAAATTACCCTTTGAAAGCAGCAGGGAAGAGAACAGGACTAGCAGCAACACTGGAAACACTAAAGGCCCTGTGGAGGACTAAGTGCAAGTCAGTATCAAGGAATCATAGAATGGTTTGGGTTGGAGAGGACCTTAGAGATCATCAAGTTCCAAGCCCCCTGCCATAGGCAGAGACACCTCCCACCAAGACCAGGTTGCTCAAAGCCCCATCCAGCCTGGCCTTGAACATCTCCAGGGATGAGGCTTCCACACCTTCTCTGGGCAACCTGTTCCAGTGCCTCACCACCCTCACAGTGAAGCATTTCTTTCTATAGCCTGTAAGCAGTCATGAAGGTGAGGTTTTACCAGCTGGGGTAAGGTTGCCCTGCTGGCAGTGATGGCAGAAGGGAACCAGGGCAGTGCTGTTATAGAAAACGTGATTTTGGGGGTCAGTAAAAGAACTGGTTTCAGCTTCTTCCCTGCACACCAGTTCTGTTTGGTTTTGTCTTTCCTCTTTGCCCCCCTCCTCCTAAGCATTTGAGAGTCCTGATGAGAGCCAGGTGAGCAATAAATGGCATTGCTGCTATTTACCTCAAGCAGCAGTTTATATCCGTCCTGTGTGTTATTTACTGGAACAGAGTTTGAGGTGCCTAAGACAACAGGTCTGAAAACAGAAGATACTTTCATGTATTTGCTTCCGTGTTTTCAGCACATGTTTATGCACAACTAGAATTATTCACCCTTCTTTTTTTTTTCCAAGCAAATTCTTTGTTGGGTCTTGTACTTCTGCGAAGTGTATGAGGTAACTGAGTTACAAAAGGTGCAAAACAAATACCATGATGATCCACCTGTTTGTTATTTTGGCGCACACAATGTGGTCTAAATGCAACTAAACTTCACAGGAGAAGTCAGTGTGCAATGTTGAATAGAAGCACAGGTTGCTTCTGTGCTGTCTTGGCTATTCTACAGGTAGAAGGTGATCTGAAGGTTTTTGAGAGAAAGCAACTTTCTGCTGTAGCAATGCGTGACAGCAAGGCCAGAGCTAGACGTGGACAAGTCAGGGCCTTGGGAGGCTGCAGCTGTGGCTGCCAGCTACTCTTGCTAGAGGGGAAGGCGAAACCCTTCCAGAAATTGGATTTTCTCTGTTGCACTTCACCAGCAGGATACTCCAGTGTTCTCTGCTTTCTTTAATCTTTTTAAGAGCAGCTATGTATTGCCCTGTATCCTTTGGGTGAGTAAATTTTGACTTTTTGTCTTTATTGCTGTGAAGTCTCAGATTAGCTGTGAGGACGAGCACTGGAGAAGCGGAAACAAACTGTTGTGAAGGATCAGCATCATCAGCAAAAAGCATGGGCAGAAAAGCCTGGGAGCAGGGGAGACTTGAGTATATCAAAGACAAGGAGGAGGCTCATGACAAAGAGGGTGGGATGACTGCTAAATGGAGCTAATGTACATGAATACTCCAATGAAAGGCTACTTAGTAAAACTTAGGCGTAAAGGAAAATGTGGATTTGCTTTCATCTAGCCAACACTGAGTTTTAGTATCTCTTCTGTTTCTTTGTACTAATTTTCAAGAAGGGGTTTTGTCCCCCCTTCCTCCTCTTTTCCCCATCCTGTGAGACACCTACATGTGTTCACGGCCGCACCAGAACACTACCTTCTCTTCCTAAACAGACCTTGTGCTGCAATGCCCTACTTTATATAAAGCTCACCTCAGATATTTTCCCGCTTCCACCTACAGGTAGCAAGCTGTCAAGTTTTAACAGTTTGGATTCATTTTCCACAGCTCAACATTTGAAATGTTTCAGAATAGCTTTGGTTTAAAGTTATAATAAAGAAAATCCCTACACCTGCTAATATTGGCACTGAACTCATAGCAATTTTATAGTAATTTAGATGTTTAAGAACTTCTTGCATGCATTTCTGTGCAGTCACACCAAACGCAGAATTAGCCGGGGTACCACAAGGACACAAATGTACACATGGTGGCTAAGGGTTAGGCCAAGTGGGAAGAGGGAGCTATCGTGTTTAATGACAGCACCACATTAGTGAAGTTGGTGTTATCTCCATTTAACAGATGAAGAAGTTGTCAACGCCTCACAGTGACACAGTAACTGAGCCAGCCTGTGACATGACCCTCATAGTCATGTCTGTTTTGTAGCTGTTGGTAAGGCCAGGTTTGACCAGACACTGATTTTTTTGCAAGAGAAATGGTATTTGCAGCTGGTTCAGTTTTGGGAAGGCTGAGCTTCTCTGTTTTTTCTGTTCGGTGGTACCACTTCATGGCAATGATTGCCAGGAACTTGTCCTGACTTTTATGAAAGGCTGCCAGGATGTGCTGAGCTGTGTGTAAATTTGTTTTAGACTGTGTGTCTTTTTTATCCACCTCCCCAGCCCCCAGATTTTGAGTTTGTAAAAAGGCAAAGGCTAAAAAACCCCCAAACCCAAACCACTACATTTTTGAAGACAAATCTGGAAGAGGGATTTAACATTTTAAATGAGTCTTGAGGATTTTGAGATGAAAACCTAAGGTTTTCTCAATTTTTCTAAGATTGAAACTGTCAAGTTACACTTTAGTAGGAAAGGCTTCCCTGTTTTGTCAAGATTTGTCAATCATTTCTTGCATTTTCTTATTTAACATAGATCATGCCCTAGTACTGATTAAGAAATATAGTAGATCTGTTTTTTTCCCTTTCTGCAATTTGATTAAAGACAAATACCTTTACTTACCCTGTATCAACTGCTGCACGGTGGCTGGCAGCTATATCTGTAGCATTTGACAGGAAAGCCAGTGCTTTCCATTTCTTTCTTCCTAGCCATCCCTCCATATTTCTTAATCAAACCACCTGTTCAGCTTTGTCACATCACATATGTAGTTCCCTTTTATGCTTTTGCATCCAAAACAATGAGTCTGCATTTAGGGAGCTGGAGAGCTGCGTACAGATGGGAGATGAGCAAGGTAATGGAACATGCCCAGGTACTTAAAAAAGCAATATGCAGGAATGATTGAAGTCCATCTTTTGTCTCCAGTACAGAGATTATCTGAAAATGGCTTTGAATAGAAACATTAGATTTCACAGGGAGAGGGATATAATGCCTTTGTGACATCATTACCTAGCAACATAATACTGAAATTATACTTTGAATTCATTCTTACGTTAAAATACAGAACTGTTATGGTCTCTTGGCAGATTAAATACATTGCCAAGCAGGCTTTTTTTTTTTTTTAATTTTTTTGGGGTCAGTACATTAAAAATCCCCTCTGTACAATATACTGTGTGGAAAAAAAAGTTGAAGTTAGAGCAGCCTGTAGGAGAAATGTTGAAATGAAGAATCCATGAATAGCCTGAACAGAGTTTTCTAGTCCTGGGGCTTGCAGCTGACCATAGAAAACACTTTCAAAGATTAGAGGAAGATTCATTACTGAAGAAGGAACTTTTTTTTGTTATTACTTTGTGCATTCCTAGATTGGGCTTTTCAGTGGTTTTTTTTAAAAGATTCTTCCCTCACATTACGACATACATTTTCAGCAAAACCTCAGCTCCAGGAGAGGAATGCATACTGGGGACATATGTAAATATTTGCCTAAATAATAATCTTTCTTACAAGTCCTGCAAGATAAAAAAGAATGCATATATGGTGCATGATAATTTGATCCAGGTACTTTACAGACCTTAACTTACTAGATACTCATGACTAGCATTTGTGAAGTAGGTAATGGATATTGACCTTCTTTATTAAATAGAGGAGGGTGATGGCCTGAAAAATAAAAACGACATAAAAGGAACGAAGATTCTTGCCCCAAAATGCTTAGACAGCAAGTTATTTGAAAAATGTGTCACTATACATTATGAATCTCAGGCAAAGTAAAAAATTAGTTGTAGTACTCTTTGTACTGAAGTTGACAGTAGTCCAGCAGGAGCAAAACGTGCTTGACGAAGTTAGACCAGCGCCAAAACCTTCTGTTAGGTGTACAGAGTTTTACTGGTGGAATTAGATCATGACATTTTAGCTGATCCCTCTTGCTTGATCGCATTAAGGTTTTGTTATGTATCCCAGAACACAGATATGTACACGGTGTATTTGCTCAGTGGGGAAAATCTGAATAAACTGCACGTAAACGACTAGGGTACACTTGCAGGCATGGAAGGTAAAATGCCTTGTGTTGGTGCCTACCATTTGTTTGAGGTGTGAACGTGATGGAGCCAAACCTCCTATTTCATCCATAGTCAGCAGGATTCAAACCCGTTCAGCAGAATCTTAGCAGGCTCTCAGTCTGTTGCCTCAACCGTTCTGCCTTGGCTATGTGACGCATTCGGGGAAACCTTGCTGTGCTGGTAGGTCACTGCTGATGACTTGCTCTGGCCATGGAGAGTAAGATGATGGGGCTGTCCTTGTAAGCCACTGGTCCTATGATGCAACCTCTCCAGCTACTAACTGCTCTCCACGCTTGTAAGTCACTGCACTGTGGGAAATCTGTGTGGGAGTGCAGCCCATGGGTATTCAGACCAGGGGATTTCTTGGATGTCAAGATAAGATCCTTTCAAGGAACTCTAGTACACTGAGCGTCTTGATCTTACCTTTACTTTGCAGAGGAATTAAGTAGCATATGTAATGTGTGCAGTTTTCCTAACTGAGATACTGCTGATTTTTGTAGACGAAATGCATGAGAAATCTTAATATTTTATTTCTGTGTAATGTATTCCCCACAGTGTGGGAGGACATACTGCTGAGAAGGTCAGTCAGGATTCAGTCTGTAGATGTTAAATCCTCTTCTCATCACATTTGCAGCTTGTACATCTTTTTAGATACTTTATTTGCCACTTTTCAAGTAAGTAGCTAAATTAGTAGCTGAGCTGTAAACAATAGTAAATCTGCTCTAAAAACAGTCTTAAAGTGAAGGCATATTTTAAAACTTTAGTAATTTTCCACTGTCTCTTTTTTACTGGTAACTTGTGAAAGAGGGAATAAGAAGCTCACATCTTGATTCATTTATAGACTTAGGTAAAAAGCTTAATGCTTCAGTGGTAAATGTTAAATGCTTCCTTTGAGTTTCCTAACACCTTTAAGTCCTTCCCTCAGCTTCTTGAATTGCACTCTCCAAGCACAGAACAGGGAGGTTTTCTGTGAAACATTAGAAGATCCATGGCACTGCACAGACCTATTACAAAATCTCTCCAACTCACCCTCTGAAAGCAGAGCACCCTCTAAAGTTATCACAGAACGCTCCAGTCACTCACCTATCCTCACCTACAACCAAGCAGTGAGCTAGAAGAGAAGAATCCAGATTCATTAGCAATCCTCAGAAACCTCTGTTCTCCTGGCTTGGTACCCCTAATGATTTAGATACTGCATGTTGAAAGTGATTGCAAAATCTATATGGAAGATAGAAGCTCCTTAAGAGCTTTGTGCCCATCCTTGCATGGAAGGGTAATTGTCAGTGCTCTGAGCTTCTGTCCTGGAAGTCTAAATTCAGAACAAGCCTCTGGGCTGCTGCTGGGCCTGCAATAACTTCTCAGGCTTTGTCCTCCCTCTGTAACCGGCTGACCTGAGCTGCCCCCAGAAAACAAATCCACTGTACTGTGCTGTCAAAACAAATTACCAAGTATCAGGCAGCACCACGGAGGAAACAGAAGCTGGGATCTTAGCAAAAGTAAAAGGTCGCTCTCCCAGGCTTTCTGAGGAAATAAGGCAAACTAAATGTTTTGGCAGGAGGGAAGTGTTGCCCCTTCCCCAGCTGCTGCCCTGAGACTTGATCCAGAGGGTAATCAGTCACCTATGAGGAGAGATATAAGTGAGCAATAAGGAGGCTCTGCTGGAGCATCACCCACATATCTAAGAAGTGTACCCCACGCGTGTGTGGGCTTTGGGGAAGGTACTTAGAAGGCAAAAGTTTCTATTTACACTGTTCATGGTGGAGGCTGGGTACAGGCACAAACCAGGGAGACAATTTGCACAGGGTGCAATGGAGTCCTTGAGGACCCCATTTCCTCCATGGTATGGTCTGAAGCATGTGGTCAATGCCAGATGCTTAATGAACGTGGGGCTGTACGAGCAGGTCACCCACAGTCTCCATCCACATCAGTAGTGTCACTGGAAGTTACCCTGGGCTCTGGGGGCACTTTTTGAACTTTCCCTGTGCCACCTGATGCCAGTCCCCAGACCGTGGTGGTGGCGGCAGCAGATGCGGGCAGGGTCCTGGCAGCTCTGGTGTCTCTAGGGTACCTGCTCCCAGGCATCACCAAATTATGTACCTGTTGACTGCTCTGTGGAGTAGCTGCATGTGCCAGTTGAGGTGATTTGATCTGGTGGTTAGACCGACATTTTATAAGCATTGTGTCTTGGAGAGGTGGGGGAGGAGATGGGACACAGCACTGAGACTGCTTGAATAATAAAAGAATAGCTCCTGGTTAAATCTGGGCTGATATTCCCTAGAGAGCTAATACTGCCTTCAGTTACTGGTATGATTTCTTTTTTGCTCTTCACCTGTATCTCCCCGACTTCCCACATACTCCTTGCACCAGCAGTTCCTTACAGCATGCTCTCTGCTCTGTTCTCATAAGGGTACATGCTGGATCTGAATCTCTTAGTGCTTAATGTGCGACATATTTAAACCTTACAATTTAGGTTGTAACCCCACGTTCTGCTAAATCGATACACTTCAAATATTTACAAATCAAAAGTAAGCTTATTTAAAATGCCACTAAGTTAAGCTGATTCTACTTGCTTGAGTTAATATCTCTGTATAGTTCATCAGAATTAGCCAAATTGTATGGACGTGGATTTTTCAGTAGAGAGGCAGAATAATAAAGAAACCTCATTTCCATTTGTAAAAGTCCTAATTATCCTGACATTTAAGAGGGTACGAGCTTTTCAATAAACATACAAATGAGGAATTTTCTTTAATCAGAGGACAATATGCAAGGCCTTCTCTGAACAGTCCAGCCTAATGCAGATTTGAATGTTAAATGTCTATAAATACCAGAAAAATGGTTTGTGAAGAGTCCTGGGGCTTTACCAGAATTGATGCTCTGAAAGGCTCTGATTTCCCCATAACCCATCCTAATAGCTTTTGAATTCAGTGGCTCTTCTGAACGTTGTCAGAGAGGCAGAGGTCTCAAAGACCTTACACTTTGAGATACTTCTTGAAAGCCGATGGGGCAATAAGGGAAGAAGTCAGCAGCACTGAGGAGGAAGGGAGGTTTGTCATGTGTTCATGAAATACACATCTGTAGGGAGCAAAGCTGTGTTAGTCCTGCTGCTTGTAAAACACATTGGGTTTCATTTACAATGAACTATGCAAGCGGATACCAAAATCTGCCAGAAATGCATTATTTATTATTTTGTTAACAGTGATTTGCAAATTACTTTATGCTTTGTCATTATTTTGAGACTTGTTTTGTTTGATTTAGAAGTGAGCTCACTCACTTAGCTGTGCAGTTTGGAGGTACAATTGGAGCACTGTTCTTTGCTCCACTGCACCAGTTCTATGCCATTATTTTATTGAAGACTCCATAATACGTGTTAATAAGACAGGCTGAATATATGTGAAACTGGAATGCCAAGTAAGATGTGGGGAGAAGAGAGGGCCAGATAACGATTTGGAAACATGCATAAGAAAGCCTCCATAATGGAAATGGACTTTGAGCTCCAGCTCAATAGATTAGAGGCTGATGATATATCATGATTAACCAAGGAAATTATCTCTGTGAGGGAGTGAGGGAAGAGGGAAAGAACTGATAGTTGCACATCTTCTAGGACAAATGATAACCTCCTGACCAGGTTAAAAACCCCCTTTCCCTTTTATGCCACCGACAACACTAGTCTCTTTCTTGTAAATGAGGTCTCCTAGAATGGAAACTGCTGGCTGAGAGTCTAAATTAACAACACAGGAGGAAAGACAAAAGAACGAAGCCTGGTTGATGAGAGACTCCCCCCACTAACTCCTCCAATCCCAGTTTGGCAGAGTGTAGGGGCTGTTAGCACCGAAAGGTCTGTCTTGCTGACTTGAGTAAACGCAATGCTCTGCAGATGAAGTCATGCGTAATTAATTGTTCTTTCTTGCATTCTTTCCAGTGTAATAACTTGTAGCATTCACGCTTACAAAAACTGATGTCTTCTGTTTGCTGGATCTTCAGGACAGCCAATTAAGGCAGTGGAGGTGGCAGCTGTGCAGCATCTCTAGCACCTGTGTGTTACCAACATGTGGGTTATAACTTTTTTTTTTTTTCTCTTTTCCTTACTTGTTTCTAGTGCCTAAAACAGTACGTGCAGCTGGCAATTCAAGAAGGTTGTGGCTCTCCTATCACATGTCCAGACATGGTATGCTGGAAGCATGGGACCCTACAAGAAGTAGAGGTATCAACACTTTTTTCATTTTTATTTTTTTTTTTAACATAAACACCCCCAAACTTCTTTACCTGCACAATAAATATGATCATACATTTTTTCTTCTCTTTAATTGCCTTTAATGAGCTTTTGGCAAGCAGCCCGACTGACAAGAGGAACTAGAAACAAACAGATGTTTTTCAAGGGTTTTGCTCCTTTTTCCCTCCCTCTGTGCCTTGAGGAAAGGCTTACTTGGCATCTGGACAACCTCCAAATTACCCACACAGGTGACTTAACCAGAATACCCTGTATCCCAGAATTGCCGAGCCTCCATTATCGCTGTCAATTAAGTGAGATTATATTTGTCTGCAAAGACTGAAATTCTTGTGCCTCTCTTTAACTCAGAGCAAAAACTCAGACTGATAGTACGCAATGCCAGAATTTCTTCATGTATGTTTATTCTGGACTGCAACTACCAATTTGCAGCCCAATATAGACACATAAGACTCTCTATAGTGATACAGAAAGCAAGCTATCTGCACAGCACTGGGTGGAAGTAGGTCTTAAGAGATATGAAAAGCGTCTTAATTCCCGAGGCAGAGATGGGGGAGGTTGGGAAGCTAAATGACGTTTAGGCAGAGCTGTTTGCAAGTCTGGCATGTGTCTCCCAGAGTAACTGGAAGGTTCAGTTTGAAAGTTGGAGGTGGAGAAACTGGAGGGAAATGACCTTGCACCGCTTGGGACAAAAGGTTTCAAGGGGATGTAGATGGCCCCCACCAAGCTGCCTGATGGCCTCCCAGCAATGCTCAAGCAGCCTCTTGGCTGACTTAGGGCTGGTGTAAAGTTTGCTACTTGGGCTTAGGGCCAAACCAATGACACGGGGAGGAGCTGCTGGCAGCGTGGCTGGAACCCTCATAGGCCAGCTGTTCTGTGCATCTAGAAGTCCATGGAAAACTCGGATCAAATCTGACGTTGACCTGGAGCTATTCTTGCTCGCTTGCTTTGTGAGCCAGGTAGGGCCCTGCTGGGCCTGGGAATGCAAGCAGAGAAAAAAACCCCAAACAAAACAACCCAGGAAAAAAAAAAAAAGAAAAGGTGTCAAAGGGGTTTTGGCTGGTTTCGTGCATTCTCTCGCATTTGTCTGTGGGGGCAAAATCACAGAGAATCAGATCTCTGTCCCTGAACTGAGGAAAACCAGTTTATCTTCTGGATTTCCCTTAAGCCCTGTGTAAACAGATGACATACTTGTGGTAGAAGTATATAATCCTATTCAAATACAATCAGTGGCAATACAATTCCCAATACCAAAAATGCCTTTTTCTCCAGAAAAATTCAGGATCTCCTCTCTAGCGTGCATTTGAAACACTATGCTTAGCTGAATCAAGGCCTGGGAGTTGCAGCTATGTTTGTTGTGGCATGCAGGCATATGGTGGAGATTTTTGTTGGCTGAATCCAGCTACTGTGGAAAGTAGCCAGCTGTTTCCCTTCTTCTTTTCTTGGGCACAGATACAGAGAGGGTGCAGCAATGTCCCTCTCACCCATCGCACTAGGTTGGAGGCAACTGACCTTTACTGAAAATGTGTTTTTAAAATAAATTTGACAAATGATAGGAAAAATTCTGCTCCGTTAAGCCAATCTTATGATGGTATAGGAATTAGATATTTCCCTTTAGTAAAGCAAGAGGACACTCCAGGGCATGTATTAATGAACCATTAGCTTAATCCTTGGGTGCTCTTTGGGCTGAAGGCAGAATGACTAAACAGCCCAAATATGCATTAGTGTCCTGTGGACGAATGAATGTTCTGTTTTGGCAATGCACTTGAACACAGACCGTCCGCTTGAAAGGCAAACAGGCCAAACCTGGTTAAAACGAACCACTTCTGTATTTTACCAAATACCTAATTCTTTAGGGAAGAAAACCCCTCAAAACCCCAGGAACGATAGAAAGATTAGATCGTCTCTATTAATAATCTGAATGATTACGTATGAGCACTCTTCTTTTTTCCTCTCTAAAACGTCTGTTCCATGTGAAAATATGGCCTTTAAAAGCTGTTATTTAAAAAACAGTACCTTATTCAGATGCTAGAGAATGTCCTTAAATATGGCTATTGTTTGGCATGGAAGCACTATTTAGAGTTACACAATCTGGAACTTGTAATGTACAAGTATGAGCCTTCTCACCTCGGTGGGGGGGGTCTGGGTGTTTGGTCTCTGGCTTCTGGCAAGAAAAGGTTCCTCACAGGGTGGGACAGTGCCATGAGGAATTACATGTTGCCTGTACCGGGGGGCAGTTTGTGGGGTGAGTGTCTGTTTTTTCACCCCTGTGTTAGCATCAGGGTTCTGAAAAAGTGTATTTTTCATGTCACATCCATTTCAGACTCTCCTGTGACTGATGTTTACCAGGTACCATTAGAGTTTGGAGAAAAAATAGCAATTAAACCTGTCTTTGTTGTAGACATGGTGTTACATTGGTTCCTGTACTTTAGGCTAAATTGTGTCTAATTATGTTAGCTAATGTGGTTGCTTTGTATGCTTTTTAAATGCTTTTTGCCCCAACCTGCACAAGGGAGATAAGACAAACTTAGGCATAATTTGAAGTGGAGGAAAGCCTTTTCATTGACTTCAGTGCATTTTGGATTGAGCTCTCTTCAATAAGGAAACTGAAAAAGTAATAACAAAGCTTATAAGCAATTTATAACACATTATACGTATGAATATTCCTCTACTTCCCTCTCTCAAGGTCCTTATTCAAGGTGTGTAACGTTTGTTCGGTGCTTTCCAGTGATTTATTTTTCTTCATTGTGAATAAGTCTGGTTTATGTTCTCAGTAAGATTCTTAAGAGTTTATCTAGTTTGGTAGTAAATTATGAGAGCCTTTTCACAGCTCTTGCCTTGATTCTGAGACACACGCTTCTTGTGTTGCTTTTGGGCAGTGGAGGGGGGCAAAAACTCTGGTTAAACATTTTAAACAGGGAATAGAATTTCTTCTTGTATGTCTCATGAAGAAATGAGCAAGTGTGAATAGTAGGAATGTGTCTCAAACAGTTGAATATTTCATCAGAGTTTGGAAGTTTGGAGAGTAAGCTGCTTATTCATAGAGTGTAGGAGATGTTGGGAGGCAAGACTTTACTTTTGGGGAGTTAGAACGTTGTGTCTCTCTGGACTTCAAAAGAAAATGTTCCAGGTCTTTATTCTTAAAAAACTTAAAATGAGAAGTCATTTGAACTAGAAAACTGTACTTTTCAGTACTTTGAAAATATACTCTGAAACCCCTCTGTTTGGTAGGGTTTGTTTTTTTGGTTTGATTTTTTTTTTTCTTTAACAAAATCTGGTTGAAACTGGTATATTCCCCTGCAGTGTTTTTTGATTGCTGTTTTTGGGGTTTTTTTTGTTGTTGTTTTGTTTGTTTGATTTGACAAATACTGTGTTCAAACAGAAGGAATTGTTCCTTGAATGCTTGAAACCAAGTGCAATCCTAGGTCATATCTAGACCTGTTACATCAAGGTAGCAGCTGCTTGTTGTATAGCTGGTTTTAAGTAGAAATAAATGGATGGTGGTGGTGGGAAGGCAATGGTTTTGGCTATAGACAGTTTCAAATAGCCAGTTACACAAAAAATAGTATTTAGAAGCAATCTTGTTAAACAAGATATTTGTCCTTTCAAGCTCTAATAGTGCAATAAACAGATCTTTTGGATTTGTTCCTAGAAACTGGAAACAGAAGGTAGAAGGAACATCTAATGTTAATACAGTTCTCTTCAACTGTGCTGACTTCTGTCTAGAATATTTCTGTCTCTCTTGGGACTTTGCTCCATTGATTTAATTGGACTGGTTAATATCCCTAACCTAAATAAGGGGTAATTTGTCATGGTATGAAATGGTTTTGCTTGGGTGCAAATCCAATCACCGGTGTAAGCTATGAATCAGGGTAAGTCTCAACTGCATGCAGGGATTTCCAATGCAGTACCCATTGGATAATGTCTAGGGGATTGTGCTTTGCTATTTTTGTGATTCCTGTATTATTTTGAAGCCTGTAACATTGATGGCAATGACCCATGTATCCATAATCTGATTTGGATTAAAAATGTGCATCAGGCAGTAAAGGAAATGATACTGATTTGGGTTCTCCTTTTACCTGTTATGTTTGACAAGGAGAATTACCCCTTTGTGCAGATCCTGCTTATCGTCCCTCTGTGTAAATCCATGACCTGCACCGGTGCTAACCTGACAGAAGGTTGTCAGTGTTTTGTAAAGTGATGCTGAAATGGGACAGTGACCCAGAATTCATAATTGCATTATATTCCATACATAGCTGAACAAAAATCCCATTGGGAGTCAGTTTAAAATACCAGTTTTATTTTTAATTTGCAAATTGCTTTACATTTTGCTAGGGGTGGTTGAAATGGTAAAATGAGGAGGAAGGTGAGAAAGCGTTGGAGACTGACCTATCTTTTTCAGGGTCAGAATTAAAATTTCTGTTCTTACTTTTTTTAAATAAATCCAAGGGGAGCAAATGAGAGTGTCTTAATTTTGTTTTTATTTGTCACAAAATAAGAGAAGAGTTCTTTAATGGAGTAAATGAATAAATTATTATTTCATGATGACTCTAGTGAGCGTGGTAGCTGATGAAGAAAGGAGTGGGTGTAATTTCTAACAGTAAAGAGATCAAACTCCCATAGTCCTTTCAAAAGCAATCTCCAGCCCAAATTAAAACTGTTTTGCGCTCCTTGCAAAACTAGACAGTGACTTTGTGAGTGGGAGTGTCACAGAAGTGGGCAATGCCACTCTTTGCAAGCAACTGTTGCTGCTGCCAGTGCAGTGTTTGCCCTTGCTGAGTATCCGCTAAAGCAAGAAAGGGAGAAGCACTTCTGGTGAACTTTCCTCCCTTGGCATTATCAAGGTTTGATTCATATGGGTGTGAAAGGAAGTAAGATCTATTCAGTTTTCTTGATTGCCTCCTTGCATCTCCCTTGAAGGCCTGAGAATAGGTGGAGCAGTGATTTTCCCTTTCCACTGTGGTAGCCAGTGTTTTAAAACAGGGGAGTTGTTCTTCCTTGGCTCCTGGTTACTGCACTGCCTGGGTTACAATGAACAGCCTGCCCCTGTGTAAACTGAACTCAATTATTTCCAACCCTTTCATTTTCCTTCCTTTGCTCTTTTGTCTCACATAGTAATAGCACCCCTGGCTATTGCATCAGGTTGGCCAGTCTTTGTGGACGCTTGGCAAGGGTACAGCTGGCGCCTTTTGTGGTAGTGAGCCTTTAAAATTTTGCTTTTTTAACCCCCATGGATATTTTTACTTCAGGTGAAAGCTGCTGTTCTTAGTGAGAGTTCTTACATGTTCTTGTGCTCTGTGACAAGAGTGCTCTAACTGCAGAAGTTGCTTACAGTGTAAAGAAAACAGAAAAGTTATTTCATCTTCTGACGATCTGATAGGTCTTTTTTCCAGGAAAGGAGAGTCTTTGCTGCTGATTTTCTTTGTAAGTTTTTATTGTGACCTTAACCCAGTATTAAAAAAAAAAAAGCCCTAAAACTTGTTCTGTAGCATTTCTTAGCCTAGAATAAGAAATGTCTGCTTTCTGACGTGCTCAGAGTCTTTCTCTTTTGGCCCTTTGCCATCTGCTTTGTTGCTGGTTTGCTTCCTCCCCAGATCTCCATCCTCTATCCATCTTTGGGGCGTGTGGGGTTGTGCCAGAGAGGAGGTATTTGGGATGGACTCCCGGGTGGGGCTGGAGAAGATGTGGGAAGATGAACATTTAGACTCTGATACCAAGTAGGAGGAGATAAGCATTTTATCTCCTTGCTGTACTTATGACTGTCCTTGATTAAGCATAAATGAGATTAAAAGTTCACTGAGGAAGGGATTTGCTGCTTTAGGGGGGACCTGATACAGCATAGAACTGACAGCTTGAAAGCGAAAGGCTTTTGACCCTCACATCCAGTAACCCACCACAGTCCTTCAGATTACTGTAAAAGGCAAAATTTTGCCCTCAATGAAGTGGACACTGGCCCTTCTGGGCTTTGTGACATGGCCCTTGTGAGAAGACAAAAAAATCCAACATATACTCAGTATCACACTGTGAGTACGTTTGCTTTTGTAGGTGGAAAAAAGAAAATAAAATAATATATCCACTTGTATATCATAAGATCTCAAATGAATTGGAATTGAAATTGCATTTTGAAGCAGATATTTGGATAATTTTTTTTACATAAACCAGTGTCATACAAAAAATTATGCAACTGATGTCAAGATTTAAGTGTTCAGATATGCTTAAAAGACAGTTGAAGATATCAAAGGATTTAATATCAAAATGGGAAACACCAATAAATCTTTACAAAACATATCCTCAGACTAGTAAGTCAGCCCTGGGGTCAAAGCACTGTCCTTGTCCAGTTTCTGAATTCAGAGTGTAAATTATTTTTAATATGAAAGCATTTGCATGGCTAAACAATATTACATTGATATGACTAAGACACTAGAGCTTCCTGAGAAACTTCTCACCTGCTTATCAGAAGTCAGCTGAAATGCTCTTGGAAAGCAAATAATAATTTAATCAAACAAACAAACAAACAAAAAAACAAAAGTTCAGCAGTTTCAGCAAAGAACAAAGCCAACCAACAAAGTTACGTAAAACTCACAAGACACCTAATTTCACAATTGCCCGCTCCTTCCCTGAGCAGCTTCAAATCTGAACAGTTTGGAAAACAAAGAGAGTCATCTGCTTTCCTCTGTCAGGTTGACAACTGGCAGCTACTTTAAATTTCCCCTTCATTATGACTGAATTAAAACAGTGAGTCGCAATGCTGTAAGAGCCACTTGAGTGAATTGTTTAGTTGTCTGGGGTCTTTCTGTGCCTGCTCTTGCTTTTAGCTTTTAGCAAACAGTTTTTGAAGCCCAGAATTTCCTATTTATTAAAAATCAGGCTTTTTGATTACAGTGGGAGCAGAGTTAGGAGTTTTATCACAGATTTCAATGGGAAGCCGAGTTCCCACTGGTTTCGTCCAGCTCTGCTCTTCTTCCTTACATAGTCTCTTCTCAGCTCAGTCCCCCTCCTTCTCTGCCCCCCCCAACTGTATGCAGCTCTGGACACTGACACATGCAGCTTGTCACCTCTGCCACTGACTCCCCCAGGCTTTGAAAGACCAGCTCCTGATAGCACCCACATGGACGTCAACCTGAGAGGTGCTAAGCCAAAGCCCCTCACAGGTTTAGTATCTTTAGGCATGACAAAAGGAAGAAACAACCTGCTGCTGCCTAAATTCAGTGCCATAGAAAAGCTGTATGTGCAAACTCAATTGAAAAAAAAAAAAAAAA
>VXBJ01005108.1:1148446-1163935 GCA_013400055.1 Nycticryphes semicollaris
AAAAAAAGAAATGTCTCACAGTGCTTCAAATGATCAGGTCTTAGTATTAGTCTAGGTTTGTTTTCAGTAAAAGATAAAGACATTGAGGTAGCCACAGAAAAAAATCTGGTGCTGTTACAATATTACAGGTGGATTGGTTAAAAGAATGATCTCAGAATTTTAGTCCAACAAACACATGATTCCTAAAGTATCTGTTAAATTTCTTTCAACCCCCTCCTTACCCTGTATGCAAGTTTGCTTGTTAGTTTATAACAAGGTTTTCTGACAAAAACTGTCAGTTGGAGATTAGAGTATTTAGCCTTTTAGGCTGCTATTTTAATTATGATAGTGTGTAAAATATATCAGCAAAGCCTGTTTGTCTGTGCCAGCTAAATTTGTTAACTTCAGTCCCGTTCCCAGTGGCCTGGTGTGTGTCTAAGGCAAATTCCAACAGCAGTGGCAATAACTGTCTTAACCCAACCCCCGTGAAGTGAATAAAAAATGGAAGCCAGTCAAACTTTAAGTTCCTGAGAGCTGAGTGATCCCTGCCATGAAGACGGGGAGACATGAATGAGGAACAGTTCATTTGGGCTGTGTTCTTGTGCATGAACAACAGGCTGCAGTCTCCAGGGCTGGCAAGCTGTCACCTTTCATTGCATTAAACCAACACGAAATAAACCGAGAAGCCAGAAGTAAATACAGAATCCACAAAGAAGGCTTTCCTATGCATGGTGACAAAGATGTGGGCTAAACTACTGGGCTGTGTGGCTGAAATAGGAGAGGTCAAGAACTGTTTTACATTTTGGAGAAGGAGGTCAAGACACAGAAGAATGTGGTGGTGAAAAGCAAGCAAGAAGAGAAGGTAGATTTGAGAGCCAGCTCAGGCATGTAGAACAGAATGTTTAATAATTTTTTTCCTAATGCTTTTTCTGTGTGTTTGTTTCTTGTTTCAGATTGCCTGTTTGGTGCCTGTTGACCAGTTTGAGTTCTACAAAAGGCTGAAGTTTGAAAGAGGTGCGAACCTTTTGGTTTCTATTACCTTCATTTTTAAAATGTCAGTGGAGGCACTGGTATTACGTACTGCAAAGACAAAGCCAGTTGGGTGAGTTAAGGAAGAGACAGAGAAGATGTCTTTGTTTTGAAATAGTTTAAGAGCAATCAGTAGGTCTGAGTGTGCTCCACAGACAAATGTGAAATTATTTCAATGGAGTAGAATCAACAGAGTGGCATCTTATTGAAATACCATGCTTTTGTTCAAGCTTGTGGGCAACACTCTCAGATTGCGTGCCTGAGGCTCTGTCATCCTTCTCACAGCATGCTCATCCTGGCACCTTGAAAGTGATAGTTGTATTGATATAACTAGCCAAGGATAGACTAGATAAGGCAAGACTTGAACAGGCGGCTGGTGCAGGGTGCACTTGGTTCTTTCATACATCTATCTGGATCTTCATAACTTCTGGGAAGACAGACCCTGCAGTCTGATGGGAAAAGCCTCATGTGTGTTCATCTAGTGGTTGTTTTTTTTTTTTTCTTGAGGGATAATTGGTCCCTTACTTACCAAGTAAGACCTATTAGGAAAGAAGTTTGAAACTGAAGGTCTTACTAGGGCTGAGCTTTGGTATGCCAGAGGTCAGCCTTGTGCTTCAGGAAGATGATTCCTTACCAAAGCTGAAGTAGAAGGTTGCTAGTCAGAAAGATGAGCTCCCACACTGGTTTTAAAGACTGACACTAACTTGAAAGTCTCAGGTGGAAGTTGCAGTGTTTTTCAAAGAACTCACTCTGTGATAGTTTGCAGAGTAGTCTATCTGGGACTGATCTGCCCTGACTCTGCCTGTTTTCAAACTTTCTTCGAAAGTTTGCTTGCTTTCTGTGCATGCTTAGATGCTGGTGGATTGTGACTGTGTATGAAAATGCAGAGGTTCCTGAAAGTTAGAGACAGTAATGCACTTTAAAAGGTGAGCAGATAGAAGAACATAGGGATTTTTACGGAATTTAATCTGGCGTGAATCACTGTGAATGTCCATGAAGTAAAAAAACAGCAAAATGAGTATACACAAGTATGCCCCAGAGTTCATGGGGAGATGCAGATTGTAGCTATGGTTTTCAGACACTCAGGCCAAAACAGAAAAAAGAAAAAAATCACACTTTGCTTTTATTTTTAATTTCTCCCTCCTATTTTATCTTCTCATTTACCCTTAATTATATAGGAAGCCACTCCAGTTAATAAGCAAAGCAGTGGCTTGTCTACAGCCCTAGCCAGTGGAAATCAGAGCTTGTGAAATCAGCATATTAAAGAGTTAAGAAAGAGACCCTTTCTTGCAATACATTAATCTGTTTTATGTAAAATCCTTTTTTAATTGAAGACTGTGAAAATAATGATTTCCTGGTGTCTCCTCCTCTATAACTAGCCAAAGCTGAACTTATGATCTTTTGTCCAATCACTTTTTTTCTTTTTTTTTTCCTCTAAACTGCCTCCCACACAATGAAGCCTGGAACTTTTCTATTTTTTAATTCCTTCTTCCTTTTTCTTTCTTGCCTAAGTATGACAAATCCTCCTCCACCTCGTCTACCTCTCTTCATTATGTTTCTAAGATCTGTGCTTTCTCCTTTATGCTGAGTAAAACTGGCATCCAAGTGGCAGTCTTAAACATAGCATTTTGGCCTTGCCTATTTGCCCCAGCAATAAATCCAGCTTACTGATGCCTGGGGACAATGTTTCCTGCTAAGTAATGCTCTGACCTGGACACCAGCACTAATCCCAACCCCACTCGAGACCTTTTGCCTGTCCTTGATTTAGCACTGCCCTCAAGGCTGACCTTTTTGGACTCATCAGTTGGACTTCGCTTATTAGCTTCTGCTGACCTGAAGCTTCGTTCTCTGACCTGACCCTAACCTGGCAAAGTCTATGTCATGGTTTGGGCCCTGACTGATGCCAACACTAGCCTCACAGTCTTCTTTTGAAACTAGACTAGATGGACTTGGACTAGATGATCTTAAAGGTCCTGACGATTCTATGATTCTGTGATTCTGAAACTGGCAACAAACCTTGCTGATGGCACTTGCTGGGCCTGAATTCTGACCCATGTTCTGCCCTGGGACTCCTGGCAGCAGAGATCTGTCGTGTGCCTTGTGCATGTGTCAGCCTGTGCAACCTAGCCCTTTCCAAACCTAGCACCACGGAAAACCCAGGCCGCTACTGCCTAACACTGCCCTCCCCTCCCTTAAAAGAAGGTAGGTTCTAGGGTGTCCTTCATGACTTTTGCTCTTATCAACAAAGCCCTTTGTTCAAACCCTTTTCTTCCTATATTTAACTCTTCTCTCAGCTTTATTCTGTTGAGATATGGGTTCTGTGCTTCAGCACTCCTTTTGCTTTACAAGAAATGCTAGAAATAAATAACCAGCTTTTTGGATAAGTCAAAAGATTTGCTCTACTCTGTAGTCTTTGCTTACCAGTCTTCAAGACTGTGGTAAAGCAAATGCTTCTCATCCTTCCACACATTTTCCATCACAAGATGAATTTTGAGGAAAATTTTGAAGACCTGAGGAAGGACTTGTACATCCAAAAACTATTTTTCCCATTTCCCATCTGTGCTAGCTGTTTTAATAATATCTATTTCCTGCCCATTTCCGTGTTTTTTTAAAAAAACTGGGCAGATAATACTGGGTGGAAAAGTTGTGAAAAAATAATTGGCACACAATTGTATATCTATATACACTTGCTTAGTTCAATAAGGAATGCACACAAAGTATTTTACCCTCTTGTGTTTTTTGTGTTCTTAGAATGCAAATGTTTTCAGGCTTAAAACCAAGCTTTCTTACATATCTGTAGTTTCTCTGCATCCAGTCAGGACCTAGATAGCCACAGAGCTTCTGTGCAGCATGTTTTAATAGAAAAAACAGGAATTGCTCTGTGTCTGTTTAGGATGAGGTTGATGTGATCATCAGAAGTAACAAAATAGAGGAATAGGATGTGGTTAGGACATATGCATTCTATTTTTATTTCTGTGACAATTGCCCAATCGACCTAGTGGTAGAAACTTCATTTTATGCCTGACCAAAAAGTAGTCCATTTTAAAAGGATGTTGTTCCTAATATTCTGTGAAAGACATGGGCTCATCTTTTCTAGAGGGTCTCTCTCCTGAGCCAGAAGTTCTCCTTTCTTCAGGATGGTGCATTTTCCCAATCTGTCTCCCACATCTCACCTGCTTGCTTGTGCATTTTGTGAAAACTGGCCAGATCGCAGTCCAGTATTGGGACTGTTTGGGAAGTTTTTCCTCCAGAGGGTGGACCAAGTGTGGTTGAACGGCTGAACTGACTGTGGAGAAGCAAAGGAAAGCCTTGGGAGAGAAGTACCCCCCTAACCAAAAGACGGAGCTTGTCAGAGTAATGAGATCCTCTTTCCTTTTTTTTTTTTTTTTGGCTGCTCCTTTAGTTTATTCTGGTTTAACTTGTACTCCATGGTAAACCAAACAGTATGAGACAGCATGGATTGCAAAACACCATCTGTAGGTTCTTTGTAAAATGGAGGAAATGGGAGTTTCATCTCATGTGTTACATCTTGTTGCAACAAATTTGTAAAATTAAGGTTTACAACCTAACTCCACACCTCCCAATGATGTCAAAACCAGACGTCCTGTCTTTCATTCTTTCATTGAAAAACAGGATAGGAGAATTTAGTTTTCCAAAGTTGAGTATGTTAAGGAGCTATGTGCAGGAACTGGACTTTATCTCATTTAACTGCTGTTCAGCAACAGAAAGAGTACAGAACCTACTGTGCGAAGACTTAAATGCAACAACCAGTACTAGGTCATGGTCTTACCCAGTTCAGAGTTTAGACACACTGAGGGAAGCTACACAGCTAATGATTTCTCAGTCAGGGCACAACTTTTTAGAAGTATGTAAAAATGTAAAATGGCTTGTACTGCCCATCTGTGTCTTTCTCTCCCCCCCAGAAATGAAGCTGCAAATTAATTTGTTCTGGCTTTCATGCAGTAGAAAGCACAATGTTTATTTTGGGGAACAAAGGAAGCACATGTAAGAGGACAAGAGGAAAGAAGGGAACTAGATTCATGAAGTGTCCAGAGGTAGATCATACAAGTATTTTGCTGGCACTGCCTAAGTTACAGATGACAGCCTTTGCCATGATTGTAGAAATTATCCACATCTGTCAGAGCATTCTGACAATCTGTCAGAGCATTCTGACAAACACTTAAAAGTTACCTGTGTGTCCTGCAGCCAGCAGAGAGAATGATCATCTTTATGTGGTTCCACACTGTAAGTGTTCTGGGGGAATAAGAGGGAGGGATGGTTTAAATAAGCTGGAAGTTTGGAAGGTTTGGTATACTAGAAAAGAGCTGAATTTCTTGTACACATTAGGTTACAAGGTTTGTGAGGTGTCCTTCACCCCAGGTGTACATGCATGGGTATCTAAATGCTCAAGTGCTTGGAGGAGAGTTTTACTACTTTGAACATATTTCTAGTTGTACAGTTGCTGCTTTCTGGGTATCTGGACACTGAACTGCTACCAATGTTTTTCATGCTGACTAGAGCATCTGCTAGATACCCATCCACCAGCCCCCTTCACTGTGGGCTACCAGTAACCTCCTGCAGAAGAGCAATACAGGCAGGGGGGTGTGCATAGTAGGAAACGCCTTCAACTGCTTTAGCAAAATTTGACAGAGACCATGTCTGGGGCCCTTGTGCAACCTTTTGCTTTGAGTGAGACCATATTTTGTGTGCTGGAGGTACAGAACAATGTTGTAATGGCTTTTGCCATCTCACTGTCAGGGATTTCCACCTGTTCCTGAAACATCCCCTCCATCTCTTTATTTTCAGTGGTGGTATGAAAGAGCTCCCATTGAAGGAGTACAGGCAGACAGGTCTTGTAGGAACAGCAGCCCTTTTCTAAGGAGGCTGCACCTGGCCAGTGTAAAGCACACACACAGTGGACACCCCTAACAATGAATGTGTTTCAGCTGGATTTCTGTTGCAAGTCCAAATTCCTTGAATAAAGGCTGGGTGTGTGTGTGAGAGAGAGGAAGAACCAACATTTACCATTCTCTGCCATGCAGTGATACCTGTAACTCAGCGTCTCCACCCTGAATCTTGCCTTGATTATGGTTGTAATGTGATACCTGACAAGTAATGATCATATAATAAACTGAATATTCATCAGAGTTTGTAGATAGAGAGGAGGAACTAAAGCATGGAAACTGACTTGGTGTTAATTTAATGGCAGTCTTTCTGCGATTTACATGAAAGATACTGCATGGCTTGCACATTTGAAAGACATAGAATGGCCTAACATCACAAGATATACACCTCTCAGCAAGCAGCACCTATGTTTGTTTTTTGTACTTCCCTATAAAGGCAAAGAATATGTCCCATGTCATGTACTGGCATTCTTGTGGTGCTTCCAGCACAAATGCAGACCTGCATAAAGAAGAGGAATGGGACAGGGGACTTCAGTTTTCCAATCATATGCAGAATTGGGTCTTGCGTCCCTAGACATGTTGCTGGGATGAGAAGGGGACTTCTGTATAAACAGCTTTATTTCTCTCTCTGGTATGTTTCAGAAGTCCACTTGGACCCCCAGAGAACATGGTGCCCTGCAGCTGACTGCCAAATGGTGTGCTGTATTGCACCGAGCGAGTCAGGAACACCTGTGCCAGTGGAGTGCCCAGCTTGTCACCTGATTTTCTGCTCCGCTTGCAAGGAGGCATGGCACCCGCAGCGCCTATGCCAAGAAAATCTAACTACTCCAGTACCAACTGAGCAGGGGTAAGAGGGGAACCCACAGAGGTAACATGGTCTTTCAGTTCCTTCTGGCACAGGGTGCTAGCTCTGTGCCTCCTGTTAGTTTAATGGAATCTACTTCCTTCTAACGTCTTGGATGCATCTCTCAGACTTCCTGTCTCTCATGGCGGTTCCTAAATATAATTCCAGTCTAGCTATTAGTTTAAATTATACATTTTATTTTTGAATAGTCATCTGGGTACTTATTGAACTTGAGATTGCACTGAGACTTCTGAAAGCTGAAGCCCTCCAGGGCTTTGAATCTGCTTAAATTAAATCTGCCTGCTAGAATTGTAACTTGTGCTTGTATAAAAAATCCAATACACTAATATTCCAGGATCTAAATCTGTCTGATACTAAGATTAAGAAATCATCCCTGCTTAATATTTTATAATCTCTGCATAGCCACATCTTAACTGTTACACAGAGTGGGTGTAAAATATCCCATTTGGTGTGAGAAATCTGATTTATGCTCATTTTGAATAGGTGTAAACAACCTACAGATAAGGTTGCGTAAGGCATTAATCTACAAAAAGAAAACACTTCTGTGTTTAAATTGTCTAATGTCTGTGGACATCCATCTTTGCTTTCAGAATCAAATTAAGTTCAGTCATGTGTGTTCAAAGTTTTTTGCAAGAAAAGAAAGACTTACTCTAAAATGTAAGCATTCTGCTTGCTAGAGACTTTATCAAATAGGAGTTTACTAAAGAGCTCTCACCATAATTTTTCTTCTCCGGGTTTGATTTTTGGCTTTGGTGGAGTATAAGTCTATTTTGCTCAGGCAGGGACGGTCTATATAAATTACATAATCTAGTCCTATTAAAAAAATGGCGCAAGCTGTCTTACAAAGTACTAATTTTTAATGCTATAGGTGATACATTTGTGGGTATCGTGAGTCTTGGGTTTATTTAGCATAAAAGTCCAAGGGACGTTGAATTGTGTTTCACTTTTACATGATCTTACACCTACTAGTGAGTATACTTCAGTGGATTGTACTGAATGTAACAAGCTTCACACATTAAGTGCATTAAGACAACAACATTAGAAGCACTCTAAAATAAGCACAGTGACATTAGGCAGTGGAACTGAGTATCAACAGTAATTACATTCGCATTTCACTGTAATATTTCGTTTCTTTTCTAGATCACTGATTGGAACGGAGACAGAGGTACCAATTAAACAGTGCCCAGTTTGTCGGATCTATATTGAGCGAAATGAGGGTTGTGCTCAGATGATGTGCAAGAACTGCAAGCACACGTTTTGCTGGTACTGTCTACAGAACTTGGATGTAAGTGCTGCAGGAATAAACACCTAGATAAAGGGTAATAGTGTTTGGGTTAGTCAGAGGCCCTATACAACCTCTCCACTAACCCATTGGTATCTTAGCTCAATTCAGCTTCTTTCTTTGTTCTTGTCCATCCAGTGCTTTTATTTTTAAAAACATCCTTTTTCCAAAAAGGATTATAGGCATGTGCCCGGCTCCCATTTTAGTTCATTTAGGGAAATGGGACTGTTTTTTTTATGGCGGTCCATTCCAGCACTGCCTTTCTCTGATTCTCTCTTGCAGTGCAGTAGCTAAAAATATTTTGGCTGAGAGTAAGGGAAATAAGTGTCTTCCACCTCCTCCAACTGCAACAGTCACAGCCTGTCCCAAAAATGATATGGTACTGGGTGAGGGGGGTTGTTTCATGAGCGGGTGCATTAAGAGCTCATATGAATTGAGTCTCCTTTCCCTGTCCGTCTCTAGTCCTGTGTTTGCTGAAAAGAATGATTGGTTAGTAGACTTGAGGATAAAAATACTGGGTTATAAACATGGAGTTCGAAGTGCAGGTTGCTAGTTATTTCTCAAGCAATACCAACTAGCTTCAAGTCCTGTGGACTTCAACTTTTCTAGAAAGATTAAGAGTGCAGGAATTGATGTACTTGTGTATGTGGCAGCTTCCCTATTTTTTTTCCACAGTAACAACTGCGGGGATGTGAAAAGGACTTGAAATAAATATTCCCAGCACTTGAAATAAAATGTTAGATGCTGCATGGCTTTTCTTTTCTCCTTTTTTGTATTCCACAGATAGCAAACAATGAAACTTCCTCATTCTTCATCCTTCCTTTTTCTCAGCACGCTCAACAGGTTTCGCTTAGCTTTCTGTCCCGTTTCTGTGTGTGTCAAATTGCTTTTTCAACATTAGTCTTAGGGCTTGCCTCAGAGTATGGCAGTACACAACGATTGCTTAACACTGTGCCGAACTGGAAGACTGTCAGATTCTCACAGGGTCTGCAGACATTCCCTTACCAAGTTCTCCTCAAAGGAAAAAAAAAAAAAAAAAAAAAGAAAGAAACTGTAGCTGTGTGATTCAAATGTAGTTTTTCTAAAGGTGCAGGGTTATCGGAGCTCTGGGTGTCAGAGGAAGGTAGCACCCGCAGAGCCAACAAGGAGGGCTGAGAAATGACAGACAAAGCAGGGTCTGGTTACAGCACAGCTGGCTAGGGGAGGGTAAAGTGGGACATTACTCATCCTCTGAAGAAAAAAATAGCTAATTTTAACAAGCATTATTGGTAAAAGAGAAAGGAAATGGGGATTTCCTACTTTCTAAATTTTCCTGTTAAGCCTAGGGAGAAAATGACTCTTAAAATGTAGGGAGAGCAGAAGGTAGAAGTGCCTCAGGAAGATGATCCCTCAAATTGCAAGTTTTCAGAAATATCTGTTGTTTACAGGTCCCTTCATCATCACCAAATTAGAGACTAGGTACTTGTGCTGTAGGTGCAATATATATGCTTGCGCTTTTTAAAAGCTGGGGAGGAAATACGGTGTACAATAGCGCAGCTCCCAAACACACCACGCATTTTGAAACTGCAAGAAGTTTCTCCAGATAATTACTTGGAAGACAGGCGAACTTGTCTGCCAGCAGCTGGTAATTTTAAGGCAGTATCAAGAAGGTTGTCTTTCCAGTTCTTCCCCCCAGTACTGTAACCTGTTCTTACAGCTTCGCCCTTTGTTTTTCAGAACGATATCTTCTTACGACATTACGACAGAGGCCCTTGCAGGAACAAGCTGGGCCACTCACGGGCTTCAGTGATGTGGAACAGAACGCAGGTGTGTTCCTGGTGAGCTGAGCAGAGCTCTCATGCATGCATGAAGCAAAAGAGATTTTACCCTTCAGCAAAGGACCAAGCTGATTATTTTCATGTTTTCATCTATTTTTTTTTTTTTTGTGCATGCACACATGTATTTTATTTTCTGCATTAGCTAAATGCCTATTTTTCACCACTGTGTCTTTCAGGTTGTGGGGATCCTTATTGGACTAGGTATCATAGCATTGGTGACCTCTCCCTTGCTGCTCGTGGCATCTCCATGCATCATCTGCTGCATTTGCAAATCTTGCCGAAGCAAAAAGAAAAAACACAGCCCGCCAACAACCTAAAACTCTGTGTCTATTTGAGCCTCCACCTATACAGCATATGTGTGTGAGAAAGCACAATGGTTGTGTTTTGGTGCCATACCTACCAAATAATACTCCCTTTTGTTGCCAATTCTTGGGATAAGTGCCTATTCTTTACAGGCTACTCTATCACTAACGAGTCCCAGTGTGGGAAAAGTGTAGATTATTGTGCAGTATGTATGGTGTAGAGTTTTGCTTTCCAAAAAGAAAATGAGACACCATCTGGTAGTTCATACCCTTAAATATGAACCACCTTTTGAGACTGCTAGAACTTTACCATCTTCCATCAGCTGCACATGACTTGATCCTGCAGTATTACTCTACCTTTGCAGACCTGGTCATTACTGTCATGCTTTCTGTTGGTTCTTGGTAACTCTCGGATTTCTCAGAAAGTTTTGGGTATTTTATAAAAGAGGGAGAGGTAACAGTCTGATTAAGTTCTTCTGTTTGCTACCTCATGTCCCATCAAAGGTAACAAACTGTTAAAAAAGTATTTTTGACAGTTTCCTGTCAATTGGCTGTCATGGCATTTCTTTCAGCATTGAAATAAATTTGATTTATACTATTGATCTCAATTACAGAAGTGAAAACTAACAAAACTGTTTCTAACTAAGATACAGCTCTCTTTTGAGAGACTGGACTACCCTGAGAAAGCTGATATTTTTTCAAATCAAACATGACATATCTACCTTGAAATATTAGGAATATGCATATTTTCCTGCCATTGGTCATGCCTTTTGTCAGTAATATGGGTGCAGCAAACTCACTATGAAGCTAACGGTTTAAGAAAGGCCTTGATACAGTTCCCATTTAGTGTGCAATATTGTGATCTTGGTTGTACATATACAGTGGCTGCATAGGGGTGTATATACCAAGTACATATGGACAATTTATTTTCTAGGCAGTCAGTATATTTTTTCAACAGTTTACATGGGGTGGCAACTAGAACCTTGTTAAAAAGTTACTCAGACCAGGCTAAGCCAAACCCTCCTTTAAAACCTTAGGGACCTGCTGAAGAGAATACTTGAGAAATACTCTAAATATGGAAGGCTGTCATTTAATGAACTTGTAATTTTAATTTGGAGCCTCATTGCCAAACTGATTCAGATCCCGGTATCAATTACACCTGTATAAGTTCACTGAGCCCTCACTGAAGAGCTGGAGTTGCTCCAGGCTCACTCAGGAGTAGCTGAGGTCAGACTCTGCTCCCCTGGAGTTTATTTCCTTGATGGCTGGTGCTCCTCACAACCCCGGCCAGTGGCGGCTTTTGTTCTGGGCTCCCATCCTGTGCATTTTACATCTGTGGGAACCGATACCAGTTTGCACTATATAATCAGTTGTAATTCCAAACCCCTTTCGATAAGGGCTGCAAGGTTTAAATGAGATGCTTGGCCTGGGCGTCGTGTCGGGGTCACCCTCTGCCGTGCACACAGCGCGAGGCACGAGAAAAGCGCTGCCAAGAGAGAGCGTCTTTGCTGTTGCGTTTGGCCGAGCCTCAGGAACTTTGCCTTCTTGGCAGCCATAAATGTGACCTTTTTTATTTTTTGTTGAACTTCACTCTCTGGTTACTGTAACAGAAGTGGTAGATGTTCTTATTTTAAGAAAGTGCAGTCTGTTGAGCAGACTAGCAAGGACAAAGGCCTTAAATAATATTGTCTGTTTTACTTTTTAATTGATTACTTTTATAAATGCCATTTGACTTTGCTACCAGTCAAGACTGGAGGGCAGGCAGTGCTCGCCGGTGTGAAAGGCTATATTTATTTTCCATCCACGGCTTTGAAGGGAAGCAGAAAGGTAGTCAGTACATTCTAAATACAGAGTGCAATGCAGGCAACTGCCATTTATAATTAATAGAGAATGTTTTCTGTATGTGTTTTCTTTAAGAGCAGTAATAGTAGTGCTTGAGGGTACTTGTGACAGATTAAAGTGTCCAGTCCTTGGCTTTGCACTGTTTTTCTACCTATGTTTTTATGGCACTACTGTCATTTTCATTTTATTTATGAATTTGAAGTTGAGAGTCTTACTTTAACAAAGCCTCAAGGACAAAGATAAAGGAGCTGTACAGTCTTTTTACCCGTAACCAGCGTTGCAATGCATCAATATTCTTTGCATGTTAAAATTAATGGGTTTTTCATGTTTTGTGGTCTTACCTATGTCCAGTGCACCCTCTGCTAGTCTGGTTTCTTTCCTTATACTCTCACGCTTTCCCTTGGCTGTTTTTGCTAAAATTCCTAATGGATGAAGGTGTCTCATGTTCTGGGTTATTTTTCATTAATACTGCTATATTAATGAAACTGCCAAGTTCCTCCCTCTGTTAAAGAAATGCAACTGAAGGCAGTTGTCTTGCCCAGAATACACAAGGTCACCATTTGAATTGAAATACAAATTTGTCCTTTGTCGATCCTTTAAGTGTTGTCTAAAGTTAAGGCAGATCTCTCCATAGAGTGGGAATTTGTTTAAATGGTTTGAAGGACAGTAATTTATAAAAGCATTGCACATGTGCGTAGCTGTAAAGTCTGGGAAAACAACACTATTTGGTTTATTTTTAAGTCCTCAGTTTAAGTGCAGGGCAACTCCTTTCAGAGGCTAATTCCTACAGAGCAGATGGAAGTTGTACCTTCTGCATATGCATATTTTATTGCCAGTGCCACTTTAGGTGTCTGGTGAGGGTACCAAAACTGGTAGAAATTCAGTATGCTACTCTATTCCCTCTGAACCAGGGGAATTCAGCCCTTCTGAAAAATGGGCTCTGGATGTTTGAAGCTCAGATCCTGAAATTAGAGACTGGTGCCAGAAATCTGGATTTTTACTGCAACTGGTCACAAACCTCCATGGCCATATATGTCATTGTAATTTCCCAGCAGTCACTGGAGCTGTGTCAAATACAGCTGAGGATCACACTCAGCATCTCGTGTCCATGTGTTAAGATGAGGATGGTGACGCTTGCTCCCAAAACCACCTCTTCATAAAATGATAAACCTTTGTCATGCCTTCGTGTAAGTCCTTCCCTGCCGTATTTATTCTAGAACTATGGGAGATGGTCAACGCTGCAGTTCACTAATTGGTGATTTATTAATGGTGCGTGGGGTTACTTAACCCCAAAGAAGTAAAGACTTACTTATTCCAAGGAAGGGCATGAGGGGTAACAGTAACTAATGTTTCTACAGTGCTTTTAATGGTGCTCAATGCTACATACTGTTGTCTGTCCAGTAACATAGCATAAAGCCCAAAGATAAGTTTAAAATGTACATAATTTTTACTTGAATTAACTAAGAGAAACTGGATATTATCTTCGTATTTGCTTGAAGGTATACAAGCAGACAGAAATCAACTGTGTTTCCACAATGGGACAATGAAATCAGCGCATGACTGCTCTGTTCTCTGGCACCACAGTGGGTGGTTTAAAAGCTGTTGCTTTAAAAATTTGAAATTTGTTTTGCACTGTAATCTTCTTCTCCTTGTCACTTTGATCTTTCTCAAACTAATTCCTATTATGATTGTATTTTTCATCCTCTACTTCAGGCCAAAGATTCTTAGAGTGAAATTAGTAGATTTCTTTGTATGAGGATAAAAATCTTCCAACAGTTTTCTCTCACATTTTAATAGAAAATTTGATGCTGAGATAAATGACCAGAGATAGAAATTCCAAACTTGGCTTGTTTAGAAAAACTTATTCAGACTTAAGAATTTGTCTTGGAAGACCTAAATAAGGACTGCTTTGTTAGAACTCATAGGTAAAGGAGCTCTATAGCTTTTGAGCTTCACAGGAGAGGTGCTTCTATTGTTGAGCAGCCTTTTTTAGAAATGTGCTGGGAAAAAAATATCTACATTCTATATATATTTTTATTATACAAGTAAAAAAAAAAACACCAACCTTTTCTTGTATGGCTTCATATTTTAGGGATTCAAACCCCCTGGAGGCTTTCTAAGGTATACTTCTACAGTGAGATAATTTTAAAAATACACTAAAAGAATTGAACAGTGTGCTAGTTACAAAACAGTTCTAAGACATCTCTCATACATGGATGTGTAGGATCAGACCCTNGAAACTTCTGGAAAACTTCAGTCTAATTTTAATTTCTCTTCTAATTAGTAAAGTAATGATGTGAGAGCTGAATGGTTTTGCTGAACAGGAAGCCCAAAGGTCTGTTCTGTGTCACTACATTCAAGTTACTCATAAACAATGTGGTTTTATAATTTATAATTATAATTTATACAAGTCATATATAATTTATAATTGTAATTACAAAATAATAATTTTGAAGTATCATTGCCTTTTATCATATATAGATTTATTTTAGTTGCATTCATACTGGAAGCCTTCCCTCTTCTGCTTCCTATCATGGTGTCCTTCTGACCATGATGTTCCTGGCAAGCTAAATTCCTATGGTTTGGTGCAGTCCACAGTAAACGTTTACTGCTTCTTTTTTTTGTTGTTGTTACATCACAGGTTTTATTATGATCCCTCAAATTAGTTCTTTGAATCAAGCAAATTTCTGTTGTTAGGAAAGGTAGTTTCCTAGCAATGACTTTTATTGACCATCACAACTTGGGTTATATAAAGTGATAGTGGTTGGCAAGGTCCACCAGCTTTTTAGAGGACACAACCTCACTCTTCCCCCTTCTGCCTAAGATGCTTTCTCTTTTTTTGGCTGAAAATTAAGGACTTCAGTCATTTGCTTGTGCCTTCTGGATGTCCAAACAGAAGCAGCAGCTTCTAGTGGCCACGTGAATGTGCGATACTGCAGCACCTGTGCAATGAGTTGCTTAAGTTTCAGGGAGGTGCCTGAGATTTATGGCTTGCTGAGGCCCATGCAGTGGATGTGGTGTGCGAAGGGACTCATCCAGGTGGCTTCGTGAGTGCCACCAGCCGTACGGCACGTGTCGTGCTGGGCCGGTGCTGCACTGCAGCCGTGATGCCAGCCTGTCTCACTGTGTGGGAGCTTATCCCAGAGATTCATCAGGGTCCCTCTCTCAAGCTGGCCCTTTCCATACCTACCCTCTCACCCTCCCAAACTCCCCAAATTCCACAGCAAATTTCTGTTCTTGTCATTTTCCAGTCTCTGCTGGTGGTCTGTCCCAATGTCAAAAAAACCTCAGATGAGGTGTTTGGAGCTTGGCTGGTGTAAGCATTCGCTTTGCCTAATGAGCGACTCTTGCGAACAAAGAAGAGCAAAACCCTTATGTGCCCAGGCCGACATTAGCATCACAGGCTCCAAGTTGTGAGAACCCTTTTAACTGCCCCAGCATTCCTTGTTTGCACAAAAAAAAAAAAAAA